>VDFB02117929.1:0-18294 GCA_007258455.2 Sequoia sempervirens | reverse complement strand
GTGTGCATAGCTGTCCGTACCAGCTCTTACTCCAGAGGTGCTAGTTGTTACGCCAACATTTATCACCTGGCATTATTCTCCATTTAAATCTTAGGCGCACTTCATACTTGAAGGTGAATATTCAACTTCACCACGCCTAGCAATATTTCATTTTCCACGCCTTGGCAATATTTCATCTCCACTTCCAACGCCTAGAATCAACTTTGTTTTCACCACCTTGTATTTTACTTGGGCGCATATCACATGTAGAGGAGAATAACACATCTCTAACGCCTAGCCTTGGCTTCTTGATTTATCAAACATAGGCGCATATAGCAAGATTGGAGGAATAAAAATTTTCAATGTCCTTGCTTTGACTTGTGACTTCTCAAAAATAGGCGCATTTTGCATGATATGAAAGATGACCCTTGAGCTTCTTACCTTTTGTCTTCACATGCCTCTATTTGGGCGCATTCAAAGGGGGGAAGAGAAAGTCAACTTTTTGTCATCTTCTCAGCATGTTTGGGCGCATTTCACCTATGGAGGTGGATGAAGCTTTGACACTTAGAATTTATTTTGCATGCCACTAGCTGGAAGTGGGCGCATTTTGCCTATGGTGAAGGATAAACTTTGTTGACTCTTTGACCTTTTCTTATTTTTGTCCTCATATGCCTTGATTTGGGCGCATTTTTCACCTCATGAAGGATGAAAACTGTTGACTTCTTTGACCATTTGCTGCATGGGCGCATTTTGATGGGTGAGGAGGATAATTTCAACACTTAGAAATTTTTTATCTTCTTATTTTTCTTTGGGCGCATTTGAGGTGTGGAGAAGGATGAGCATCTTTGACCTTCCTTGACTTTGCTGTTGCATGGGCGCATTTTGCTAGTGGTGCAGGATGAAGTCTTATACTTAGAATTTTTTTTATGCTTGGCTTGAGGGCACATATGGAGGTAGCTACAGGATGAGATCAACACTTCTAACTTAGAAATTTTCTAACACCTTGTTCTTCCTTGGGCACATTTTACATGTCCAACAGGATAAACTCCAGACTTGGAAATTTTCTCAGCCACTGCCAGCTTCCTCTTCTTTGGGCACATTTCAAGGGTACTGCAGGATGAAACTCACGCCTTAGCCATTTTTCCCGACTTCTGCCAATTTCACAACGTCCTGCTATTTATAGTAAGTCCCTTGATTTTCATACTTCTGAAGCTCAGAATGATTTGAAATTTTGAACGCTGGATCCTCACAACTTCATCAACCTGTTAACATTGCTATTTTTAGTTGGCCTGCTATTTTTAGCCCATTTCTGAAGGTGATTTGCTATAAATAGTAATTGCTCGTTTCTGATAGCCCCACTGCTCCGATTGATTTGAAATTTGAATGACATGCTCCTCACCACGTGACCTGCCTACTGATATCAACGCATGCAGCTGATTTGCTATTTTTAGCCTGTTTCCAAAATGACTTACTATAAATAGTAAGTGCTCCGTTTGACTTCAAATTTTACCAGCAGATAGCTTGAAGGATGTTGATCGTGGTGGTTTACACCGGTTTTCAAAAATTCTGACTTTTTGCCCTTCTTTTCAGGTTCCGAAGCTGGAAACCCTAATTTGCTCTGCATGCATATCAAATGATCTCTGTTTGTCTTCGTTTCTGCTGCATTGCGATCAGCTCGTGATTCTGAAGTGCTGGGAGGCGGCTGCCGAGATGCACCTGCTAAAAATAGTAAGTTCCTTACTGAGTGATTATCTCCATTTGCATGTCATACCACTGCGAAGCTCTCGAAAAACCCATAAAGAATATGCCGACATGCAAAGAAAACCCTGACATGCAAACCCTAAAAATAGCCTCGGAAGACTGAATTTTGAAAGTTGTTATCTCGCTTTGCATGTTACACCATCGCGAAGGTCCCGAAAAACCCAGAAGGAATATGCAGACATGCGTTGAAGAATTCTTCGTTTAAGCCTTGAAATCTGCTCTGGAATCTGGACTGCTAAAAATAGTAAGTCCTCTGTTTGAGCTCAAATTTCACACGCGAGCAGCTTGGTGTGTTCTGAATGCAACATGACTGTCGGAATTTCAAAAATGTTGACGGATTGCCTGTAATTGCACACTTACTAAAAATAGTAAGTAGCCAGAATCAGATGAAATTTTAGTGGAAGCTTGCTGGAAGCACACTGACATCAATGTTAGTCTTAGATCTCAATTTACTCACTTCATTTGACCTCAAATTGGCAAGGAAGCTCAAAACCCTAATTTTCAGACTTGGCCAAACTCACGTTTAAACTCAATGACGGGCACAATCCCCAGAAAGGACAGACAGCAGAAAGAGAGGGAGAGACAAAACCAAAGCCAAAAGACGAGGAACGAAGCAAAAACTAGGGGGTCCCCATTTTGAATGGGGTGATGTGTGAAAAGGTCACAACAGGCCGGAATCCTCAACACAGGGCTAAGGGTTTTGGGTTCCTAATGGGGTCAAGACTCCTTATCCAAAGGAAAAGGAAATATTGCAACAAGGAAAAGGTTCCTAAGAAGGTAGGAACCACCAATGAAGGGTGGTTAGTTCCTGATTCTCGTTGGAGTGGAAACCCTTGACAAAGAAGAGTATATTAGAGGGAGAGGTAATTGTTTTGGGATGTTGGTTGCTGGGATCTCTGAGATCATATCAAGAGAACAGATAGAAGAAGGCCAAAGAATTGTAACAAGAAGATTGTTGTTTTGTACATCTGAATGTTGCCAATAATAAAATAACTCGAAATTGTTTCTATTATTTGAACATTTTTTGCAATTGATGATTATTGTGGTTGTGTGATTGGGCTTCCTAGTAAGGAACCCCGATCTTGATTGCACCAAGTGGTTTCAAAACAGGTTGTTATCATTTCAAAGAACTCCTAAGAAATACTTGTTGTGAGAAAGTCAGGAGAGGACTTGAATGAGACATGGCACAAAGAGGAGGTCATTGAAGAGAAGCACCATGGGCTGGTGATATGATGATTGTAGAGATGTTAAGAGGAATTACAGAGAGGTTAGATGTGATGGAGGCAACATAGAGAAGAGGGGTACATCTGAAGATGTTAGTGAAGATGAAGAAGTGATAGAGTAAGAAATTGAAGTGACTAAAGGAGAAATAGACCAAGCAGAAAATATATTTTTGAGAGCAATGTCCAAAATGAGCAGTAAACCAAGATTGGACCTTCCAAGCTATAATGATATTTTGAATCCTGAAGAAGTAGTAGATTGTAAGAACCCTCTCCAGGCAGATTCTAACTGTTGTGACCTTTTCACACATCGCCCCATTCAAGATGGGGACCCCCTAATTTTTGCTCCATTCTGGTCTTTTGGCTTGGGTTTTTCTCTCTCTCTCTCGCTCTATCTCTTTTCTGATGTCCGCCTTTTCGAGGATTGCGCTCGTCAGTGAGTTTAAACATGAAATTGACCAAGTCTGAAAATTAGGGTTTCATCTTTCCTGGTCAGTCCAAGGTCAAACGAAGTCAATAAATTGAAAATTGAGCTTAACACTGTTGTCAGCATGTTTCCAGCAGGCTCTCAGCAAAATTTCATCAAGATCTGAGGTACTTACTATTTTTAGTAAGTGTGAAATTACAGGCAATTTGTCAACATTTTTGAGATTCCGACAGCCACACTACATTCAGAGTACATCAGGCTGCTCACATGTAAAATTTGAGCGAAAACAAGCAACTTACTATTTTTAGCAGTCCAGCTTCCAGATCTAATTTCGTGGTTCGGGAGCGCAGAGTTTTTCTTGCATGTTGGCATATTCCTTTCCTGGTTTTTCGAGACCTTCGCCGGTGATATAACATGCAAAACGAGGCGACAACTTTCAGAGTTCAGCCTTCAGAGGCTATTTTTAGGGTTTGCATGTCAGGGTTTCTTTTGCATGTCGGGTGATTCCTGATGGGTTTTTCGAGAGCTTCACGATGGTGTGACATGCAAATGGAGTATACCAACAAGAAGGAACTTTGCTATTTTAGCGTGTAAACTTCCGCAAGAACGCCCCTACAGCCTTTAATCACGAAGGATCGCAGCGCTACGTAAACGGAAGAGAAACAGATCATTTGATATGCATGCGTATTTAATTAGGTTTCCAGCCGGGAGCCCCGAAAAGAGGGGTAAAAGTCAGAATTTTTGAAAACCGTGTAAACCACCGCTGACAAAGATCCTCTCAAAGCATCCGCCGGTAAAATTTCTAAGTCAACGGAGCACTTACTATTTATAGTAAGTCAATTTGGAAACTGGCTAAAAATAGTAAATCAACTGCATGCGTTGATGTTGACAGTAAGGTCACGTGGTGAGGAGCGCCTCATTCAAATTTCAAGTTAATCGGAGCAGTGGAGCTATCAGAAACAAGAGGTTACTATTTATAGTAAATCATCTTCATAAATGGGCTAAAAATAGCAGGGTGACTAAAAATGGCAGTGTCGACAAAACAACAAGGTCATGAGGATGCTACGTTTGAAATTTCAAGTCATTCCGGGCTTCAGAGATACAAAATTCAAAGGACTTACTATAAATAGCAGGGCATGAAGGCTGGCGAGAACAAGGAAGAAATTTCTAAGTCTGGAACTTCATCCAGTAGACATGGAAAAATGCGCCCAGATAGAAGAGGAGGCATGAAAATTTCTAAATATGAAGTTCATCCTTCATTAGGGGCAAAATGCGCCCAAAGGAGAAGAAAGTCAAAGAGGGTCAACACTTTCATCCTTCTGCCTAGCCTAAATGCGCCTTCAAGTATATGCCAAGCACAAAAAAAGTTCTAAGTATGAAGTTTATCCTTCATCAAGGGCAAAATGCGCCCAAAGTTCAAGTGGTCAAAGGAAAGTCAACGAGGTTTATCCTTCACACAGGCCAAAATGCGCCCAACTTGTAGAAGGAAAAGGTTTAAAAAAATTTCTAAGTCTGGATATCCTCCTCACCCCTCAAGATGCGCCCATCCTCCAGCTAGGCTAAAATGCGCCCAAAAGGCAAAGAGGTCAAACAAGTCAAAGTTCTCATCCTCCACCTATATGAAAATGCGCTCAAGATGGAAGCAAGTCAACAAGTCAAGGAAATTCGTCCTCCTCACCCTCCTAAATGCGCCCAAAGCAGGCCATGTCAAGACAAAAAAAACGGAAGTTGAAGAGTCATCCTCTTGCCAAGCTCAAATGCGCCCAAGATGAGGTGGTAAAAGGTATGTAAATGGAGTAAAAGGTGAGTGAAAATACCTCAAGGCGTGGTCAATGTAAGGTAAATGCTAGGCGCGCCCAAGGTGGAAGGTCTTAGAGGATTTCTCCAAGGCGTGTGAGGTGGTGAAGATGAATATTGGGCATGGTTTTTGATTTTCCTCCAAAAGTGCTAGGCGCCAAGGGTGATGAGAGTTATAAAGTGTTAGAAAAAGTTCTAAGGCGTGTGAAGTATGAAATAAAGTGCTAGGCGTGGTAATATTATTCTCCAAATGCTATGCGCCAAGGGTGGTAAAGTGAAATAAAGTATAAGATGAGTGATGAAATATTTCTAAGGCGTTGGAGTTTTAAATAAAATCGCCTTGCAAGTGGGGAGTGAAATGCAAATGGTGAGTGGGAAATAAAGGTGTGCTAGGCATGAATAAAAATTTTCTAAATGAAGTTGATAAAATTTCCAACACTGGCAAATGAACCAAAATTTTCTAAGACAAATTCTCAAAGTGGAAGATGATTTAAAAACATTTTCTAAGGCAAAAATATTCTCTCCCTTAGAAAATATGCCTAGAACTCAAGGTGGTGGAATTTTTTTTTTTTTTTTTTTCTCCGTGGAACCCGAGCAAATTTTCTCAGCAGTGAAGTCAGAGATGGATGATAATGCAGATAAACTCAAATTTCTCAAGTCAGAGCAACAGGATGATCACAGGCGAAGAATGGATTTAAATTTGATAGAATAATATTTTCTAAGGTTCAAAATAAAAAAATTAAATGAACTCATTCGTTGGGTACCCATGGATTCGAAGCGTTCTGGAGAAAATTTTCTTCTGGGTACTAAACATTTGCGATGATAGATGGATTTCCAAGTCTTCCGCACTTCGCCAACACTTTTTCAGTGAAGAATTTAATCAGTGCTCAAATTGTTAATTTCCTTAAGGGGAAAATTTAAAATTCTCTAAGGCAGGATGAATAAAATGTGTTTTCAAAATGAAATTTTTCCAAATGATGAATTTGAAGTCAGTTGCCTAGATGATTTTGATTGAAGTCTTCAAAGATGAATTTTCCAGAGATGATGAAGGGCTAAGTTCGAATTCAAGTGACAGAGCTCCGGCTAGTGAATCAAAAAGATGGATTTAAATTAAATTTTTCGAAAATAAATTCAAAGATGCCAGTCAAAGTCCAACTTCTAGAAGAATAAGATTCCTGACGTCGAGAGACAAGTGTCAGAAATACTAGAGAGGGAAAATTTGAATTCTTGAAGTGGAGTAGTGGAAATTTAATGCACTGGCTATAATTGGCTTCTTCTAGAATTCGAATTTTGGCTATAAAATGAACAAGTTTCTCACTTCCTTTTCACAGCTGAAAGGAATTTGACTTGCTTTGAGGTTTGAGAATTGCTTGAAGAGTTCGAAATTTTATTGGAGACTGCTGTTTGCTGATTGCTAAGAGCTTAAGTTCGAATTTGCTGAAGGACACCTTGAGTTGCCAGTGCAAGTGTTGGAAGTTCGAATATTGCTGAGACCAAAAGGGGCGCACTTGCTGATTGCTAAAGTCTGATTTGTTGTTGAAGTTGCCAGTGATAAGAAGGACGCCTTGAGGTGAATTGCTAAGAGTTTTCAAAGTGCGAATTTGCTGATTGCTGATTGCTGATGTGAAGTACAAATCTGTCAAAGTTCAAGTTGCAGATTGGAGTTGCTGAAAGTAGTGAAGTCACTGAAGTTTACTTAGAAACCTTTTCTAAGTGTTGAAGTTCGATTTTATTGGAGAAGAAGCTGAGGTTTGCAAATAAGAAAAGTTATTGCAGCTTCTAGAAGTCGACTGCAGCCCCTACATACAATGTCTTATTTTATTTCTATAAACTAAATTGCTGATGAATGTTTACTGTTTGCAGATGGCTGAGGCAAGGGCGACTGGCAGGGACAATGGTGCATCCAGGCAGGCCGTGATTAAGAAGCTAAGTAAAACATTCATGCCGGAGTCAAAGTTCATTTCAAAGTTGGGCAAGTTGACAGTCACCAACTTGGGCTCCGTCAACCTAGAGACCTTCAAGAACAGGATGTTGGGAATTGGGAGTCATCGGCCTTCGACCACTTCACACAATATTGTTCGAAGTGGGTTATACGCAGCTGTTGGTTTCCCGCCAGCCATTCAATGCTCGGAGCTGATGATGGAGTGCACCAATTACTATGAGAAGGAGCACAGATCGATCATGTCACCAGATGGCCAAGTACTAGCCAATCTTACTCCAGCAGCCATTGGTGAAGCTTTCGGGATCCCGGTGCACAGGAACATGGTTTACAAATCCAGAGAATGAGCTGAGCGGATGTATGCTTCTGCATTCGAGAGATGCACGGAGACGATTAACACTCACTGGATGAGCACTCCCAAGCCTTCTCGTACAAAGCTGCCGAAGCAGATCATAGCGGAGGACCTGAAGCAAGAATATTGTGATCTCATCATGATGCTGAGTAGGATTGGAGGTTGTGCACAATCATTCATTTTTGAGCCTTGGATGTTTTATTACATCAATCTCGTGCTAGAAGGAAAGGATTATGTCAATTGGGCCGAGATGATAAGTGATAATTTGCATGAGCAGCTCCTGGGCCTCCGAAGAACAAAGGCATTTTATATGAGCTCCTACATCATCTATATGTTGGCACGTATGACTAAGTACAGAGGGATCTCTTACAAGGAGCCTGTCGGTTGTGGCTCCCGCCAGTTTAAAATATATGATGCTTGTCCACAGTTACACCTGGCGAGCACAACTCACTACAAGCGTGTCAACGATGCCTTCACCATGTACATCCCGAGGTTGCTTCAGGAGCGGTTGCATCACAGAATCTCGAGGGATGCCCAAGAGTTGATTGAAAGGTATGGATGCTGGTTCATACAGTTTCCGAAATTTTCTTATATTAGGCTGCAAGGTTTTTCATCATACCCATATAGGCTGCCTGAGTACCCAATAGATAGAGTTTTAATGCTAGAGATATCTAGGCAACTGCTTGCCTATGATAAAATCTAAAAAAGAAAAAGAAGAAGGAGGGGTGACCCCAATTGTAATGTAAGTAACTCGGATGAGGTGTGTCCTTCGATACAGGCAACTAGAGAAGCTGAAAGTGAGCTTCAATTTTACCACTTCTCATATCATACAAGCCGACAACACTACGACCCACATCATAACATCAATTGGGTTCTGTCGGAGGAGTTCAAACATAAGGCCACCATAGAAGATTATTGGGCTGATGCAGTTGATGAGATTGAAGTAAGGAAGAGAATGTTTTCTCTGTTGCCGATTACTCTGATCAGGGAGTGCTATGGTTTCGTTCCGCATCAGTGAACGAGGATATGGACGTTGTCCATCCGGATTATGCAACAGCTAGAGATACTCCATTTCCACCTCCATTGGTGAGAGCCCGAGGTTGCAGATTTGGATACTTTTCTATCCCTCGGCCCCGACATTCCACCAGGAGCATGCTGATAGACGAAAGTAAACAAAGCTGAAAAGTAGCTCACTTGCTTTTGACTTACAATTTGATGGGAGATCACAGACTTCCACCATTGGCGAAGAAACAAATTGGCTAATGCAGGACCGTGAGTCCGTAGCGAGCTAGTTCGACAGAGCCTACGAGCCTCCACGAAGCCAGAAGTTGCATCACCATTGAGACATGTTCTCCGGGCATACGTGAGGTTTCGTTTTGTTGATCGAGGAATGCACCGAATCGTGCAAATAGTAAGATAAATATTCAGCCTAATGAGAGAGCTTCCAAGGCCGATGGCCAACGCACTGTTAGGGCTGGGATCGCCAGGATGATGAGGGACTATTACCTAATCTCGCCAGAGCAGAGCGCCATGAACGATGATGATGATATAGTTTCAGGTGACACTCAGCCACTTGAGGATGATGAACCTCGCCAGAATGATGTAGAGGTTGAGCAAGTTAGAGAAGTCGAGGCACAGGAGCAGCAGCCCTTTGATATACAGTACGATGTGCCTGATTGGCTTAAGGACAGAATGAGGAGAAGCCCCAGTGAGGAGATTGATCCAGCAGTTGAAATGGAAGAGTTCTTGAATAGGATCAGTGCACCTCCACAGAAAAAGAAAGCAACAAAATTTTCAAAGATATCCACTGAAGAGGATGGCTCTCGCACCCTTCATGTAGCTGTGCCACGAGTTGAGTGTGACCGAAATGAAGCAGTACCTGAGAATTATGTGGTCACGACTTTGGATTTGGGACGCCCCACTGGTGCGCAGATTGTAGAGGAGTGTGACAACTCCTACCTCGCCCTCAAAGATAGGTTATTCAAGAAAGAAGGGAAGTATAAGAAATTGAAAAGAGAACACAAGGCCTTAATTGGATATGAACAGCAGTTGTCTCGTTCTCGAGGGCAGGACATCCCAGTGATAGAACCTCCAGCAGAAATACCTAGAGAATCAATTAGTGGATTGATGGAGTTGGGAAAAATGGCACAGAAGGCGGATAAGTGGGTCACAGGGGTTCGTGTTGAGACAGAGAAGTTTATGGAGGACCTTGCTTCTGCTTTTCAGCAGGCCTCTAGTATTTTGACACGGATGGATGCAGTGGATCATGCTTGGGGGGATGCTTCTATCTATCAAAGCAAAGTTATCCAGCGTCTTGAGGTATTGAGACATGTTCCGTTGCGATTGCTGATTGATGGAGGTGTCATTCAGGAGAATGACAGGTATGACTTCTCTAGATGGTATTCTTCAGCGATCACGGGACGTGGCTTCTTCGACGTTGCACAGGCGGATTCAGCCAGGATACATAAGGCTATGGCTAATATCATTGATGGGGTTCAGAACACTTTTGAGGCCATATTTGCTAGCCGGCTGAATCCAGAGGAGGTGAATGTTGATAATTTGAGGGGTAGGCTGGTACCTTTCTTCTCAGATGTAAGAACCTTTGTACAAGATGATTTCGAGAATACCTCCACTTTCTCCACCTTGATCCAGAACACGTAGGATTCTTTAGCTGCTTGGAGGAAGTCTTGTGCAAGGCATGAGCATTCAGTCACAGTGTTAGAGTTTCAGCTAGATTGCATTCCACCTATTTCAGTTCAGGAGGTTGAGGCTGTACTTCGCAGATTCGTGGAGTTTGCAGTCAGAGAGAAGGCAAATGGGAATGCACTACTGGACGAGGATCTTCTAGAAGACTGATTGTGGGCATTTATCGCCTTTACTATTTTTGGGAGTGAGTGGGAATCTTTGATTCATTTAATGTACCACTCCCTATTCTGGCAGTTTTTAGGGTTAGGGCTGAGGTGGCACGATTCTAGCCACTCTATTGATTGTAACCCTAGCCGTCTTTTGGGACTTGGCTAGCTATATAAAGGGGGAGTCCCCCTCATTTGTAATCCATTAGATTAGACAGTAGTATTGGACATTAGCATTGGAGCTAGAGTTAGAGAGTAGAGCATAGTAGATCATTTTGCTTAGCATAGTGTGGAGGAGAAAGAAAGTTTTCCCTTTGAAAACTTTTGTGGAGATTGTTGTGTAACACTTTTCATGATAATAGATCTTTTCATTGATGGTGGAATTCGTCTTGTCATGAATAGCTAGCAAGGTCTCTTCTTCCTTTCGAATCCAAGTAGTATAACTTTCATTCATGCAAGTAGTTTACTTTGATGTGTGGTGTTTTGTTGAAGTAGCTTCTTTCATTCCATACCACTAGCGGCTTGTTGATGATAAGTTCGCCTTGCGTGGTCCACTGGACATTCTCTTGAATTTAACTTCGGTTGTGATTTGTATACCTATATGCGTCGTTTTGATGGTGTATGTATGCTAAGTTATAATCTGAACATCCTTTGCTATCCCCTTGAAGATTGCACCGATTTTGCTGAAGCTGTCCGACGCGAGGCTAGGTGAAATTTGGTTGAAGTCTACTAAAACGAAGCTCCACATATCTTACATTTAGAATAGAACATAAGTTTCTTAGGCCCTATACTCTTTACTTTCCGCATATTTCTGATTAGTTTTTAGGAAAATGAACCACATTGCCGAATCACACGCACAAAATCCCCTACTGCTAAATGCAAGAAGTCTGAACAATTGCGTAAGTCCCCTCATAAGAACACAGCAATACACATCAACCAAACTGGGTCTATTCGCATTAAAAGAACCTTGGAGTTGAAAGCATGAACTTACTCGCAATCTTAGCATGCTGAATACTTTGTTCAAGAGAGAATAGAGTATCCGTTGGGAAACTTTGTTCTGTGTTGGTGCGGTCTCAAAAACCACGTCAACACTAACCAAAACCAATTTTTTGCCCTTGTTTGATATTTTGGGTTTACTAGTAATGTTTGTTTTGATAATTTAAAGAACTTTGCCAGGTAAAGATGAATGCAAATACATATGCCAATTGCCAAATGAAAGCTCAACAATGGAAACCTCAATCATAAATCTGATACAAAGTACAAAGTATATTTCAAAAATCAGATTGCTAACCTTCTTGTTCAAACAATGCTAACATACCCGTGATTGTAGTCACACACAATGCTGGTCTGAAACTCTTACAACATCAATTTCTGGAAGTGCTGGTAGCAGCTACAAACTTTATCAGATTAATACCTGGCAGCAACTATGATGTTTCTCCACTTCCAACCAGCGCCACAACAAACTAGAAGATTGTAATGTCCCTGTACCCAGTGGTTGGGTGTGTCCCAGTAGGGCCACGTGTCCGTGGGAGTTTGCATAAGACCCTAGATTCTCTAGTGGTGGCTTCGATGGTGAAAGATCCTCCCTAGTTGCCACCCTTAACACCTTGGGTAGCCGCCCTCACTACTAGGCTGGTCTTTTAATGTAGTGGTTGGGCCTGAGTGGTATCAGACCCGAGGTCTCAAGGTCAAGACCCGCGGAGTGTGGTGAGCTCTAATGTCCTTGTACCCTGTGGTTGGGTGCGTCCCCGCAGGGCCACATGTCTGTGGGAGTTTGCGTAAGACCCTAGATTCTCCGGTGGTGGCTTTGGTGGTGAAAGATCCTCCCTAGTTGCCACCCTTAACACCATGGGTAGCTGCCCTCACTACTAGGCCGGTCTTTTGGTGTAGTGGTTGGGCCTTAGAGTCCCGACAGGACCACATGTCCATGGGAGTTTGCGTAAGACCCTAGATTCTCTAGTGGTAGCTTCGGTGGTGAAAGATCCTCCCTAGTTGCCACCCTTAACACCCTGGGTAGCCGCCCTCACTACTAGGCTATTCTTTTGGTGTAGTGGTATCAGAGCCAAGATCCTACCATCCTGTGACAATCAGAGCTCAGCTGTCAGATGAGTGGCAAAGAAATCAGATTCTACACCAGAGACCAGAACTGAGTTTAGTTTTAGTTTTCAGTAGTACCGAAGATGTTACGTTTTCTGAAGTCCAGGAACTATGAGAAGACAGATGTGATTATGGCAATTGAAGAGGAAAGAAGTTTGGCAAGGTCACCTTCATTTGTTGGGACAAAGCTCAATGAAGAATGTCAGTACAAGAGGCAATGTGAACATGAGGCTTTTTTACTCCATGAGGAATATCAGAACATGCCTGATGAGTTTAAAAATGGGGTTTCTTTTGACTGTTACTTGAATTGTGTGTTGATTAAGAAACCTGGAAAATTGGGTGTGGTCAATTACATCAAGAAAAAAATTAAAAAAGAAGCAGAACTTCCCATGGTTGAAGAATCAAGGAAGAAGCAAAAGTACCGGTTTGTAGGTTGCAGCCCACATGTAAGCAAATTGAAAAGAAAAATCAGTCAACTAGTGTTGAAGATAGCACAAGCAAGGTGCACATTTTGTCTCAAAATGATAGGGCGCTTGACAAAGATACCTTGGCAAATGAGGAGTTTAAGTTAGAGTCCCAAAATACACCCATAGAATTGCATGAGATGGGAAATAATGAAGATTGTTTTGGTAAAAAGAGCATAACAGCAGTTTTGAGTCCTAATGAGGATTCATCCGATGAAGAGCTTGAGACAAAAGACTTCACATAAGATTTCAGTTGTACCAATGTGTGGGTTGGATTCACTAAAGAAGAACAAATTGAGGGAAATGCTAGTGGTTTCATTGAATCAGCCTATGACCACCTTCTTGTTGATAATGTTTATGATGATTCGGTTGAGTTCAGATTGAATCATGTTGAAGATTTGGTGATGGATAACTCATTTTATGTTGCTGTCCAAACCCCTCAAGAGTTTTCACAAGACAAATTTATGACGAGAGACCAAGAAGACTTCTTGGGTATGTATGTGGATGCTTATGATAAAATTAGCAACACATCTACTCATGATAGTTCCAATGAATAAAAGAATGATAAAATATTCAAAGCAACCAGCTTTGATGACTTTAATTTCCAGTAGAATGATAGTGACATGGGAGGTATTGGGTTTGATCAAACTAAGCTCTTGGAGGAAGCTACTAATGAAGATTTTAGTTTAAGAGGAATCGGGAGTGACTCATTCAAAGAGTCAACAATCGAAGAGGAGCATGATGATCTTTTTCCTGTTGATCATTACAATCAAACCTTTCACATTTGGAATCCGGGCGTGATGTCACCAAGATATGATAAAGAACCGGAGTGGGATACATTTCCCTTTGATCCTAATAAAGTTCAAAGTTCAGTTTGCATTGCAAGCAATGAAGTGATCTTTGGAGGAGAAGTTGCAGCAAAGGATAATGAGAACGTGAATTCTTATGTTGAAGAGAAAAATGTTTTAAAATCAGCAAATGGTTTGGATGCCTTTCAGAATTACACACAAGAAGAGTATGAGAATTTGAAGGGTTAAGATAGAGATACTAATTTGCTTGAAGAAGTTGTTGACAAGCCTTTGATTCAGCAGTTATGTAGTGATAAGATTAGAAAGGAGGCTGATTTTGAAAATCATGTCAATAAAAACAAATCAAAAGAGTTGATGTTGGATGAGCAAAGCTTCTTTGTTGAATATGATCAAGGGCCTAAAGAGTTGCAAGTTTTGAAGGATAATTTATTGGTTTCAGAAGAGAAGATTGTTAAAGTGTTATCAAGATTTGATAGCACATACCATTTCATTGAAGAACTCTAATGGAAGTTTCAATCTGAAGAGAGACAAAATGAAGTTAAGGATGGAGACACTCTTTCCAAGATGAAAATCATCAAAGAGGCATTGGAATCCATTAAGTCAGATTATTTGCACTTGCTCTCAGATAGAGATAATACTATTAAGTTTGCAGAGGTGACTTATGATGCCTACCAAGAGAAGGAGATAGAGATGGATAGGCTTTGCCTTGATTTTACCTTAGCTCATCATTCTTTATGCATAGCAAAAAATCATTCATCTATTGCTGCCACCTTTAAGGAACAAGAAGCTAATACAAAGGAGATGGAAATCAAACAAATAGCTGAAGGAATTTGTTGGCATTTAAATTCACACCTCTGGAATGCGTATTTGAAACGGACAACTATGCACAATAAAACTACTCTTCAAATTAGGAGGGGAAGCTCCCTCTTGCTGATGGTGTTGAAAGAAAGTAAACTAAAAACTAAGTTGCCTATCTTTTTGATCAGCTAGAGCACAAGGTTTATTAAACACAAACGCCGCAGCTGAGATTTTCTGATTTAAGAACTTCAACTACGACTAACTTAAGCTAAAGATGTTTCTAACTTCTCAAGTAATACGTAGAGCAAGAGAAACTAGAAATGAACAAGGTTGAATCTCTGACAAAGTGCTTCAATAAACTCTTTCTCAACATACATCTACACACTTCAATGTAAGCTGAAATTAAGATCACAAAAGCATAACACAAATAACGGAAATCTGAGACATTATACCAAGGCAAAGGAGGCTCATGATTTTATTTCTCAAACTTCTGGAACAAAAATAACTAAACACGTGCCTGGAACAAGAGCTTGCAGCTAAAGAGGCTTGCAAAAATTGTTCTTACACAATAGGAACAACAATTACAATAACTCCTTGTTGGCTAAAAGAGACTCAACAATTCGCTATCATAAAACAATTGAACAACACTGAATAACAAAGAGAAGGCACTTAGGCTCAGCGTTTTGTTATCACTAGCATGGTTAAAGAAAACTAATGAGCAAAGGCTCTTATTTATAGGCAAGCAGAGGAGTAGGGAACCCTAAAATCTCCTTTCCTTTACAATCTAGGGCTTGCTCAGCAAGCAAGCTTTATTTCTAAATCTAGAAAGAAGATAACATCTAACACCTAAGAAAATAGGAAAAGCAGGAAATGCCAACTATTACATTTATCTTCTTTCTCTTCTTCAAAGAATGGATAAGAATTACTCCAAGAATAGAAACAAAGCGGAAAGAAAGCTTTTAGATGAAAGCCATTTCAAATCTCAATCACATCCACTAAAAAGCAGGAAACTATGTCGCAGTTTGGTGCATCTATCCCATCAATAGCAAAGTTGCGTTTTTCCAAGATATCTTCTACATTTGCAATTGATCTCAGGAAATCTTCGACCTCATTGGCTGCTTTTTCAAATCTTGCTAACATCATGGCAAGGTGACTCATTCTGCCACCAACTGTATTGCTGCTATCATAGCTGCGAACAACACTCTGAAATTCAATTTGCACTTCATCTAGACCGACGTAAGAACCATCTTCAAGACTGTACTGAGAAGGAATCTCTATGACAAACTCATTAATGAAAAGAAGAGCTTCGATCACCCTTTGTTTGTAGGCAATAAACTCCTCGGATATCCTCTCATAAGTCTTAACCTTGAAGACATGACGCTCTCTCCAAGCAAGGATCTGCCTCTTGTGTTCTTTTGAAGTCGTTGAACCATAGGCTGTATTTAAATCAGCAATGATGATTTCATGCTTTGGTTTCACCTCAGCCATTGATTGTTCAAACCGTTGGATACCTTGACATAGCTCATGAGCGTTTTCTCTGAACTGAAACATTCGTGCTAAGATCTCCTTTCCTCTGACAATGAAACTCTCGATCCACTCTTGAGTCTCCTTCCCACAAATGACCAGCTGCCTCAACTGATGATGATCAGTTGGTGTATCTAAAAGCTGGGGCAGCAACTGAGTAGCCTGTGAATAACCATGGACAAGGTTAGAAATATAAAGCCTAAGTTGTATTTCAGCCTTGAGGGCTGCTTTGTCTTCCCCATCCTTGAGCACTCTTTCTTGAAGGTTTTCAGACACAACTCTGAACAAACTGACATCTGTATGTCTGGTATTTCTACCAAGATTAGCCTTGACCATCACGAAGTCATCCATATTCACCTCATCCCTGTTCTTATCTATGGGAGGTACGCAGTCTCCATAACCATCTCACCATCAGGATTCCTATCAAAGTGAACTTGCTTCTTTGCTTTCTTCTTAGGAGGTTCCTGATAGATGTTGTCAAGATCATCAAAATCTACCTAATATGAAGGTTTCTTCTCTCCCTTCCCAAGGAGCTCTCAAGCCAAGACACAGTAGTATCTTTACTAACTTCCTTGGGAGGTACAATTGCAATTTCTTCATCTTCTTCAATATCCAGGTCGATGTGAATCGGTGAAGACTCTGCCAAAGGTACAAAAACATGTGTTAAAGGCTGCTCCTCTGCTTCTTTCTGAGGTACGGGCTCGTCAGGAGGAGCTTCTGTTACAACTGAAGGTTGCTCCTGTATGACTATGCCTGAGAAGTCTAACCTTCTTCATACATTTTTATTTGATCTACTACCTTTGATGCCTTCTTGAGACTGACTTATGCCTTTCCCTTTCGACTGTGCTCTGGAAGAAGAGGGAAGTGTCCTTAGCGGCTCTGCTACTGGAATGGAGTTTTTTCTCTTAAGGAGTAGGAAAACCTTGCTATGCTCAAGGACTTTTCTTGTCCTGTCTTCAACTGAGAGGGACTCTTTATTAACCCAATTGACTTGAAGAACGGGCTGATCTTCAATTCGCTTCTGAGCATACATCGGGAGAAGCACATCCTCATCATCATCTAATAACCCTTCAATGTCTTCTGATAAGCAGTCTTTCATATGGTGGAGAGTGAGCCTGCTGTAACTACGCCTCCGCACCTCGAACTCATCTATGCAATTGGCCAAAAAGTCTTCGAGAGCGGGTAAGTGAGCATAGTTTTTCTCAAGTCGGCCAGCGTAGATGCCATGAGGGTAATAAGATCGTCTCTCGCTATAAGGTTGTTACGAATAACCAACACCACCTCGAGAGAAGGTTATGAACAACCTATGTACACTACGCAATGAGTGCTCTTCAAATTATGGAGGGGAAGCTCCCTCGTGCTTTGACAAATATACTTGCAAAGGAAAATAAGCTAAAACTATGTCCTGTCTTTTTGTTTCAGCTGCTAGAGGCACAAGACTTTCTTGAAAGAACCTATACGTTGCAGCTGAGTTTTCTCTGGTTTTGCAGATCTACTAACTACAACTTATATCTATCCAATCTCCTCAGGAAAACAGAGTAAGAGGAAACGGAGCAAGTTTTGACTATCGGACGATAAGTGTGTTTAGACTCTCTACTTGAAGGCAAGGTGGCGCAACTATCATCTCAATCTAAACAAGCTTATTGGGCACAAAACAGATTTAAGACTTTACCAAGACAATTTTATGGAACCCTATATGGCATAACACTCGATTGAAAAAGTAAAGTCTTCACAAAACAGCCTTTATCATCACAATCTCACGAAACCCTATGTGGCATAACCTTTAATTATAATGATAAAGATTCACAAAACAGATTTATCACTGTAACTTCCCGAAACCCTATGTGGCATAACGATTGATCAAAATGGTAAATTAACACAAAACAGATTTATCATCTCAATTTCTTGGAACCCTATGTGGCATAACAATTGACTTCAATGATAAAGATGTTCAAACAGATATATCTAAACTATGGAAAGAATTCAGCATTACAATCTTTCGAAACCCTATGTGGCATAACAATCAATTGCAATAGTGAAGACACATGAACAAGTACCAAAAAGAGCAATATTGAGGGCAAGGTAGGCGCAGCATATATTTCTCTCTCAAGCAAAAGCTATTTACAAATGAGCATAACCTATTTATGCACCAAGGTGTAGGGAACCCTAAAATCACCTTTGTGTCATTCTCCATACCAAGAATGCATGCAAGCTATGTACAAACCCCACTATAAACTATACCAACTGAAACCACCCTCACTTTAATCAAAACATC
>VDFB02117928.1:0-20144 GCA_007258455.2 Sequoia sempervirens | reverse complement strand
CATGCATCCTCCACCATTGATCTTGGAATCCTTCTAGAGGATTAATCTAGACCATCCATTCGAATGATTGTCTATAAAAGCAATCTTCCTCTCACTTTCAACTTAACAACCATTATCTCCAACTTTCTTGCCTACTATTTGCAAGTATTTGCACAACTTCAATAACAAATATGAGGGCAATATTGGCATAAGAAGAAGGAGAGACAAGAGAAGTGAAGAAGCCACAATGGGGAGTGTTTATCCACAAATTCTTTCATTTTAATTCCTTATTGTTTGTTTTCTCTTGTTTGATGTGGTTTTATAGCTTAGAATTGTTGGCTGTCACTTTATCTATGCTATTTGATTTTTAACCCCATCTCACATTGGTGAACCCGACGTGAACAACACAATAGTTGCATCATCATAGATTTGATAATATACTTCACAATCTTATTTTCATAGATTTGATCATATTGTCATTGTCATAGCTGCAATTTCATATATCAATCAAAATAAAATAAAATAAAATAAAATAAGATGAACATCATAGTTGTATTTTTATTTTCTTAGTTGCAATTTCATAGCTACATTTCCATATATTTGATTACCATAGCTCTAATTTATCATTTTCATAGGTGCACTTTCATAAATCAATCAAAATTTAAAAAAAACGAAAAAAAAAAACTAATAGGATGAACATCATAGATGTATTTTCATTTTCTTAGCTGCACTTTCATAGATACATTTTCATAGATTTGATTATCATAGCTGTAATTTTTCATAGATTGAATTATATTATCATTTTCATAACTGCAATTTATCATTTTCATAGCCGCATCTTATCATTTTCATATTTGCATCTTCATAAATCAATCATATTTCATCTAGATAACAAAAAAAAAATGAATAAATAAAAATCATTCAACAAAAAATGAACTTCAGAAATTTTGAATAGCCATAGCACAAATAACTTTTCTTGGCTTATATACTTTTGATTTGTTAGATTGTGAGGCTCAGAAAATACTGAAACTTGAAACTTGGTAGGTAAATGCATGTTGGGAGAATTTTCAATAAGGAGTTCTTCCTTCTAGCAATAGCCACAACATTTTCACTTTCAACAAATCCTTCAATCACAACATTTAGATTTAATTTTAATTTAAGTTTTAAATTTTAATTAGATTTAGTTTTTAACTTTTAATTAGATTTAGTTTTTAAATTTTAATTTAGATTTAGTTTTTAATTTTTAATTTCTAATTTAGATTTAGATTTTTATCTTCTAATTTAGATTTAGCTTTTAGCTTAGATTAATTTCTAATTTGTATTTAGCTTTTTAATTCATATTTAGTTTCTAATTTAGATTTAATTTAGAATGTAGATTTATTTTTATTTTAAATTTAATTTTTAATTTAGATTTAGTTTTAATTTTTAATTCAGATTTAGTTTCTAATTTAGATTTAGTTTTAATTTTAATTTAGATTTAATTTACTTTAGGATTAATTTAGTTTAGAAATAATTCTAATTTAGATTTAATTTAGATTAACCTTAATTCAGATTTTATACTAAATGTTAATTTTTTAATTTTGTTTAGTTTAATTTTAGCTTTGTGGCTAATTCTGCTAATTAGGATTTTGTGCAGGTTTGCATGTTAGAGGCTAGAAAGGTGAAAGCATAAACATACGTTTGCTGAAGACTGAAAAATAAAGAAACTACTAATTACATTTGGTGCAAGACGTTTCTTGAAGACTTGATTTTGAAACCAATTGTCTTTTACTATAGCAAACATTTCATTTGGTGCTTAAAATGAACAATTGTCTTTTCTCACATAGATTTAATTAGAGGGTAAAATAAAACCATGTCTTAGTGTTTGAAGGGTGGTAGGTATTATGCTCTCAGCTTGTGAAAACTTGGTGATCAGAAACCCAAAACCATTTGATTTTGTGTTTACCCATTAAAGGGTCTATCTTAGTGGGAAAAAGTACTCACCCTAAGGGAATGACCCAAGAGGTAATGGGCTAAAGCCAAGTCCTTCCGAACCGTATATAAATTTGTGGATGCAAGAAAAGTTTCTAGTCAATAGGATGGTATGTGATAGTTCTCCTCCAGTATATTTATGATACGAGAAACCCTTGTTCTAATGGCTAGGAGACCTCTCAAGGGAGTTTATCATTGTATCCCCTGAACCGGATGCCCTTACTAGACACCTTTTGTTTTTAGAAGCCTAGCCATTTTTAGTTGTTGCTAGGTATGGTGCAAGGTACAATATCATGCTTGAAGATACTATTGGCATATGGCTTTGGGATATTATTTTTGGTTTCTAGTGTTTTCATTGATGGTAACTAGAATCAGTAGTGTGGTCCACAGTTTAGAAGTAGCTCATACTGGCAAGAAAAGTAGAAGACTATATTCTATCGATAGAAAGCATGAAGAATAGAGTATATGGTTGATAAGTTGGTCTGAACACTTCACTAGATCATTATTTTGTTGTGTGGATCCCTAGGGAAGCTTTTCAAGCATGTATGTTACCTAATTGGTAAGTTTTGTAATGTTGCATTAATTGGTGTATGGGTTTGGAGATTCAGTAGAATGACTTATTGTTTATTTTCTCATTATGGCCGACCTATTGTGTATAGCATATCGTGGATGTATGAGGAATAGTTTTTTAACTATTTCTTGTGTTGGGAATTTTGATTTGGGTCTCTACTATAGTCTAGCTGACTTGTGTGGGTACGCATTAATTCTAATTGGTGATTTAAGCCGACATGTGGAAGACTATTATATTTTGTTTGAAGTTGACATATAGTAATAAAATCTTGGTAGCGAATATGTATGTGAGATTGGTAAATCATTTTTTGTGTGAATCAAGAAGTGAGAAGGTGTGTGAGTGAAAAAGTACAGAGCAACTATATGAGCTAATATCAGAAGATCTATTGAAGTGAATTTTGTTTGTGCAACATAAGGGTTTTTATGTAGGAATGCAAAGTAGAGCAAAGCAGAAGTGCGAATTGGACAAAAGGTCCAAAATTTATTTTATGTGCCTCATTGGAACTAAATCTAAGAATATTTAGATGTTATATTCTCAGTTCAACATTTTGTTGTAATCTCAAATATTTTGTACAAGGTAGTGAGCCTTCCTTATTTTGAGTAGTGAGCTCTAGGTAGTGTGCTTGAATGCAAGTGCATTCCCTTTTGATCATACTTTTAATAGAGTATACTTTGAGGATTAATCTCCACTGTGGTTTTTCCCTTAACAGGGTTTCCACGTAAAATTTTTGGTGTTATGGTGTTCACATTGTCTCTTTAATGAGTTTGCATGTTTCCTTTAGTTTATGTGTTGTGAATGCTATTAAAGGTTAAATATTGTTGTTGATAGTTTAAGATTTGATTTGAAATTCAAATATTGTGGAACATTGATTCAACCTTTGATGAGCCCAAAATATGCTCATAGTTTGGATATCATGGTGTACTTTTAATACCTTTACTTTTGTTGTTCATGGTTGTTTAACTCTTCTGAAACCTTTTATTGGGGGATATCCTGTAGCAATACACTTTCATGTTCCTGTAGCCTATCATGTTGACTTATCTATATTTATTACCTTGTTTGACTCCCTAAATGACTGGTATAATGCATATAGTTTTTGAATGATGAAATAGGATTTAAATATACATTAATGAACATATATTGTGTATGTGCCATGCTCTTTTCTTCTGATCAAGCAATTCCTTGTGTTTCATGGCCGCTGGAGAAAGTATGATCGAAGCCAAGTGCAACCGATCTTCGGCTCAGAAAGTCCATTTCCCCGTGCATGACTTTGAGGAAGCCTCGACTAAGACTCTGACCTAAACTATTGGGAAGGATTTTTAAATGGAATTTAATCTAGGGAGTGTGTAATGCTATATTCTCTCTAGGTCACTGCCGAAAGCGTGAGACTTCACTATGAATATCCGTCTTCATTCATATAATGTATTTATGATCAATGGTAATTCTCCTCAAGAAGAAGTTAGTTTCCTCTTTCATTTAAATAACCATTCCTCCTACATGAGTGAATGAGGATGAAACAGTATGTGTTAAAATTAAGTTGAATAAGCAATAGAGTTCTGTGTTAAAGTTTTATTTTCAAACAGAGTAATTGATGTATCCTAGTTCTGAGTATGAATAAAATTCGATGAAGCTTTGAGTCAACTTCTTGTGTAATCTAGTTGATACTTGCTAAGGGGGCCCACTTAGTAAGTATCTATAGTTAGTTAGTTAGTTGTTCATTTTCTCATCGTAAGTTAGATTTCATCTTGAAGTTTCTGCGGCAAACTCAGTCTTATATTGTTCCTGCAGCATCGGGAATCCATCCCTATGTCTGTTCTTGCAGCATAAGGCCAATTCACAGTTTGTCCTTTAATAATAGCTGCTATGATTTCTGTTTTAGTTGAGTTGTGTTTGAGTTAAAAAGCTTTATGTTGCACTACTTTTAAGCATTTGTTTTCTATAGATGGTGACTGGAAACTAGTTCTTAGTGCACATATAGTGCTGCTCCATTTAAAGTATACGTGCCCTGGTTTGACAAGTAAATGAACATCCATGAAAAGATATTAGTTGCCTGCTGGAATGTCCAATTCCTAGGATAGGTTTTGCCGTGATTTTCATATCCTTTTGTGGGCGTGACCATTTTTGGTGTCATGTCGTGGATGGTGTCAATCTAAGCAAACCCGCGAGCGTCATTGTTAGCGAGTTTAGTCAATTGTTTAAGTATTTTCAAGTTCTTTTCAAATACCATTTATTCTATTGCATGCATAGAAGAAGAAGAGACGCACTAGGAAGGTTCCTCCCTGAAAACCTGTTTGTTGAACTACCGTTTAACCCAGCTGACGAAGAACCTGAGGAAAATCCATTTGCTCTGATATTCCAACACACAAATATGGCAAATAAACCACCTAATCCACCTCCTGCTTTTGAGTTTCCTCTATTGTTGCCTTCAAAGAAGATACCGGAGAACTTTAAAATATTCCTTTCATTACTTCCCCAAGTTCTACTCTACTTAGTTACCTGAGGACCTAGGAAACTCTTCCCTGCTTGAGTTTGATATCCTCTCGTCGCAATTATGACTACACTATAGATGCTCACAAACTGAAATTGTTTCCTGCTACCTTGAAAGAGGGAGCTCTCAGATGGTTCATGAGTTTGGGAAGGGGTGTTGTTGATAGTTGGGCAGTCATGCAAACAAAATTTCTTAAGAAATATAGGGAATATTGTAAGAGTGGTAGTAAAGGTGATGATATATTCAGAATTCAACAAAAGGAGGATGAAAGTCTAGAGGATTATATCTCAATATTCTTGTTTTCCCTGAAAAAGAATTCAAACCATACTCTCAATGAAGAATCTTAGAAACTACTTTTTCTAAGGGGAATCAGTGATACATGTATAGATGCCCTGGACCTGATGGGAGGAGGTGATATAACCCAAGCATCTTGGGATGATATCAAGCAGATATGTTTCAATTACTCCTGAGCAATTATGAAGAAGGGTCACAATATCACGCCACAATGGGAAAGTCTTCCAAAGGAGTCTCCCTCGATGGAGATAACAAATTTGCTGTCCGATTTCAAGGCTGATATCATTAACAATATGGCTAAACAAATGATACTTGCGTAAGCTCGAAGAAACATGAGGGAGTCAAAGGTCTCACCAGTTTTGTCCACACGCAGAGTAGAAGAAACGCGGACCTCATAGATGATGGTGGCCAACATGGAGGCTAAATAGTTGCCTAATGATTTTAAGATGATAGAAGGTGATGATGACCAAGCCCTTTATGCACAAAGGAGACCATGGGCTCCAAGACAAGGTCAGCAGCACTACCAAGCACACAATGGACTCCACCTCCAGGTAACTGGCAACAAAATCCTCAATGGAGAGGCTCTCAAGAATGGCAGAACCAACCCCCTGGATTCCTGCAGTCTCAGCAGCCACAACCTCCGGCCCTTATGCCTTCTCCTGTTGCCAAAGGCTTTAGCCTTTCTCCTGCAACTTCACCGTTATTTTGAAATGCATGCTCATAATAAAGGTTTCCTTTTTAAGGAAATCCCTTTTTCTTCATTTCCACTTGTCGCCACATCTCACTTCTTTATCTTTCGTACCATTCATTTCATCTGCCCACATCACCCATCCACCTCATTCATCCACACCATAATTATGATCTCATTCCCAACTGTCATCTCATGCCGAGGTTGTCATCTTTATCAACACGTACAAGCATTTAATGAAAGGTACACAATATCTTTTGTTATCACATTATTGATTTATTTCATTTTAGTCATTTACTACTATGTCTGTATCAGCCATTCTTACCCACCCTCGCTTATTCTTTTTGGCACATGTGAGGACATGTCACACCTAAGTAGCGTGATAATCCACTTTAAAACCGTTCTTTCACCACCGGGCCACAACCGCCGATAATCTTTCTTATTATTTTTGGTACTTTCCAAATATGATCGCGATGTCTTTTTCATTGCATGTTTTTCATTTATAAATCACAATTAAAATTGTTTGTTTAAGTAGTTCATTTTTGGAAAAGAAGAGAAAAGTGATGGCAAAACAGAAAAGAACTAGAGCAGAAAGGGAAATTTTTGATTTTCAGAAAAGAGTTGAGTTCAGCTAAGGAAAAACTGTGAATATGGGTGGTCAACTGGTAAGACATGAGCCCGTAGCTCATGAGTTATTAATGCAAAATCCTCAAACAGTCCAAGCATTCAAATTGGTTGGTTAAATTACTTTTTGAGTTTGATGCTTTTAATGAGGAGGTCGAAAATTTTGAACCCTTTCCAAGGAGGCTTTGGGGTCTAATAGTTGTTGTAACTGGAAGAGAAAATGGAAAATTTCAGAGGTTTTTATTACAAATTTAGAACTCCATTTCAGGGTCATGCCTCAACCACTGATTTCAGAGAGACCACCAGGAAGTTTATTGTTGGAGGACCAACATTAGGTTAAGTAGGGGAAAATGATGAGCCCAAAATATGCCTCATAGTTTGATATCATGATGTAATTTTAAAACCTTTTACTTTGTTGTTCATGGTTGTTTAACTCTTCTAAAACCTTTTATTGGGGGATATCCTGTAGCAATTCACTTTCATGTTCCTACAGCCTATCTTGTTGACTTATCTATATTTATTACCCCATTTGACTCCCTAAATGACTGGTATAATGCATGTAGTTTTTGAATGATGAAATAGATTTAAATATGTGATTAATCAATGGATATTATGTACGTGCCATGCGCCTTTTCTTTTGCATCTGTTACCTTGTGTTTCACAGGTTGTTGGAGAAAGTATGATTGAGTCAAGCATAGCCGATCTCGGCCTTGCAGTAAAGTCCATTTCCTGCACGATTTTCAGGAAGCTACAGCAAAGAATCTTTGACCGAAACTGTTGGGAAGGATTTTAAATGGCATTTAATCTAGGGAGTGTGTAATGCTATATTCTCTCTGGGTCACGTCGAGCAGATAGACATTCATTTATGAATATCTGTTCCACGGATTTAGAATGTATTTATGATCACGACTCCCTCTGTTAGTTAGTTAGTCACCTTTTTCATTTAAATAACCGTTCCTCCTGTGTGAGTGAACGAGGATGAAACAGTATGTATTAAAATTAAGTTGAATAAGCAATAGAGTTCTATGTTAATTTTTATCTCAAACAGAGTAATCGATGTATCCTGGTTCTAAGTATAAATAAAATTCGATGAAGCTTTGATTCAACTTCTTGTGTAATTTAGTTGATTCTTGCTAAGGGGGCCCACTTAGTAAGTATCTGTAGTTAGTTAGTTAGCTATTCATTTTCTGTTCATCGTAAGTTAGATTTCATCTTTGAAGTTTCTGTGCAAACTCAGTCTTATATTGTTCCTGCAGCATCGGGAATCCATCCCTATGTCTGTTCTTGCAGCATAAGGCCAATTCACAGTTTGTCCTTTAATAATAGCTGCTATGATTTCTGTTTTAGTTGAGTTGTGTTTGAGTTAAAAAGCTTTATGTTGCACTACTTTTAAGCATTTGTTTTCTATAGATGGTGACTGGAAACTAGTTCTTAGTGCACATATAGTGCTGCTCCATTTAAAGTATACGTGCCCTGGTTTGACGAGTAAATGAACATCCATGAAAAGATATTAGTCACCCGCTGTATCGTCCACCTTAGATAGGTTTTTCCATGATTTTCATATCCTTTGTGGGCGTGACCACCCTCCTTCGCTAATGTTCCTAGTGTCCAACAAAATATCACTATTGAATCCCTTGAGTAGAAAATGTAGTACTTGGGAAGTGACTACCTGAGAATCCAAAGTTGGTGTGCCCATATAAGTGAGTGCCATGGAGGTGAGCCAGTGCCACAAAACTTCTAAGCTATCTGCTCTCGAGAAGGAGAGGTGTTCAACACCAATCTGGGGTATTTCAATGGGCCTATATCAAGTATACAAACCCTTTTCCTATTAGGATTGTGCATGTTTTCTTGCTACCATTTCACATCAAATCAGTCCTAAATAAATTGCTTGATATTGTTTGCTGTGTTTTCCAGTCATATCTCATTAAAAGATTAAAAAATTCAGATCAAAACCATTTCAAAAAAACATCAAAATAGTCAAAACAACATTCTGGAAAACATGGAGCCACAACTACCTAATTACCACAATTTCATAAAATCCTTGTCCAAAATTGAACCAATTCATCATAATAGTGATCTTGAATTCCAAACTAGAGACTTGCAAGATTTACCAATTCATTTTAAGAATTCCCATTAGAAATACATTTCATTATAGGTTGCATTCCTTAATCCTTTGCATTGCAAAAATTAGACTTTGATCCTTAGGTTGCCTCTAAACCTTCAAATTTTGAACATAGGGAGACCTTTGAGCTTTTCAAAATTCTTGGTTACTTATTCTACTTGTCATTGACCATTGTCCTTGTCATTTGTCTTGTCATTGTCACTTTGTCAAGTTGAGTTTTGGTCTTGTCTCTTGGTCTTGGTTGTCCTCTATGGTCAATGACTTTTTGAGTTTGTTGCCTTGGATTTACATTAGCATGAGTGCCACCCTTTGTTTAAAATTATAGGATTCTTTTTCATTAGATCACCCTCATTTAGACTCACATTCCATAGATTTCACTTTGCACCTATATTCCAAAAATACAAAAAAATAGCTCACTTTACCTTAGTATTGTTGTGCCCTCAGCATACATGCCCCGTTCGAAACGGGGACCCTCTTTTCTTTCACCTTGTCGGGGAATTTTGTCACTGCCTCATTTTGTGTGCCCTATTTTGGTGTCCTAAATGGTTAACATGCCTCTAAAGTCTCATCTTAAGTTGACCGTGTTTCATCCCCTCCAATTTGTCTAAGTCCTGGTTCCTTGTAGAGTTTCCTTGGTAGTTTGCTTCTACCAACGCACTCCTGGCCTAGTAGAACCGGGCTCGTGGGTTTCTACATATTTCTATTAGTGCTCATTGTCTGAATGGGATAAAGGCCTTTTCCTTCCCATTCCCTCGACCTCGACTTCCGACGCCATTTTTAAGTGATGTTGCAAAATGGATCAGCTTTTTGCCCTTTTCTCGGGGTCTGACATCTCTTTGGACTTCTCTCACTGAGTTCCATATTGATTCTCTGGCTGCTTCCATATTGACTTCTCCTACATGAGCCTTTCAAAACATCAAAATCAAGCCAAGAGAAACTACCTGTGTTTCCCACCCTATTCGCCTCTTTTAAATGATATCTTACCAAGGAAGTTCCACTTCTAGGCCTCAAGGTTCAAAATCCCTCCAATAAATTTCTAACGATGTCTTGAAGTAAAAGTTTGATTTTATGAATGCTATATCATCTAATTGGACTTCATCCATAGGATTTTGACTGACATCCATGTTTTCATGATTGGTTGTGCTCATCTTGCCTTTGTTTGTAGGATATATGGAACTAGGTGCAGGACCCTCAGGGGTAGTTGTAGGGAAAGACAAAGGGAAGAAATCAGAAAAGATTCCTCATGGGAAAGAGGACAAAGACTAGATGATGAACCAATTCCAAGGAGAGACTTTTCATTCAAAAATCATTATGGATTGGAAGGAGATTATAGATACTAATATCGACCACGTCAATATTGACGAATTCAAGCAAAGGGTCAGAGTCCATGCAAGACTGATTAGAAAAAGTGGAATTGCTAAGGCTGCAAGATTTCCTTCATCTCTTGTAGCCCTTGAATTGGTCATGGTCTGCTGGCATGCATATCAACCAGAGACACAAACTATAGTTGACAGAGATGGGAACATTCTCGCTGATATGTCAGGTGAAGCAATAATGAAAACTTTCCACATCCCTACCTTTGGGACAATGGAGCTTCCAACCATAGTGGAATGTAAGGCAATGTCAGAAAAGGACCCAATTGGCTGTAAGAAACTTATAAACTAGTATTGGCTTAAAGAAAAAATGGGTAGCACTGCGAAGGTTCCTCAAGAGCTCTTTTGCAGTGACTTCCACAATGACTACCATGACTTGGTGACTCTGTTGAGCAGAGTGATGGCCCTTCCCACTTCTGTGTATTTTCAGGAGTGGATGGCATATTTCATAGAGAAAATCCTCTGAGGGGAGGAGGATGTCACCACACATGCTTGTTTCTACTGGGGAGGAATAATAAGTGATTGCTTCCATCAACAATTTATGAGTGTTAAAAATACCTCCAAATTCTCTATTACATCCTACCTAGTCTACTCATTGGCTGAGTAGAGACAGTATGCTAGGTTGTTTAGGGCACTTGGTGAAGAACTAGGTCATGCATTAAAAGTTTATGATAGATATCCTTAGCTCCAGTTCAAAAATTTCAAGAAGGATTATTGTAGGGTAAATGACACCTTTGTGGGTCACATCATCAGGTTGCTTGGAGGGGATTTTGAGAGAAGAGTCTCTCACAGTGCTTGGGCATTCCTAAAGCAATATGATTTCTTGTTCATCCAGTACCCCAAATTCACATACATCCATGCCCAAGGTTATACAGAGAAGCTGAATAAGCTGCCCCGATACCCCAACGACCAGATCATATTGCTAGAACTCTCCCAATAGTTGTGCCATGTACATTCGATTCTCAATGATAGGAATTTGGTGGGGATTCCTTATCCCTTTTCTTTTAGCCAAGGAATGTACAAGCTGCAAACCTCTCAGTGCATAGGAAATTTAGAAAAGGAGCTAGTAGAATATCATTTTCTCCTGCACACTGCTCACCCATGGATGGATCCTTATGGGCACATAATAAAGGCACTGGGACTGGAGTACACCCACTTGTATCACATTGAAGATTTTTGCATGTGAGGAATTACATGTGAATGACCACGTACTTTGTGAAATGGGTAAATATATTCCCGGTACCTGACCAGGTTGAAGAAGATGAAAGTACTGTAATGGACCCCAAGTATGATGCAATTGCCAACTTGCCAATACTAGCAATAGATTGGGATGAACAAGAGGTTGATGACCTCAATATTCTAACCAAGCCTATCGAGGCTCGTACCAAGGAATGGGTTGATGGATAGGTAGTCAGATTAAAGAAGCAAGGGGTCATCCTAACTTATGAAGGACTAAAAAATGAGCCTAGTGCCACCAACGATGTTGCTGCTACAACTTTGATAGGAGAAACATCCAAATCTCCTCCGCTCACAAGATCAATGAAAAGGAAGGAGGTTGAGGATCATCCTAATCTTAAAGTATATGCAAGGAAGGATTCAGAGGGTTCACCCTCAAAGAAACATAAAAGGTCGGGAAGTGTTACAGGACTTCCTATAATTCAAGAGGATCCCCTTCATGAGGGAGAGGAGACATAGATAGATCAAATCGAGCTTCTACTCGTTGCTTCCAATGTTGTTGCCCCTTCGCCTACTTCTTAGGCTATAGTTGCTACATCACCACTAGTAGTGGATATATCGGTCCACCTTGCCTCCTCTTCACCAACTGGGCCCGTAGTATTGGTTGATTCCTCCTCTGCTACAAGTTCTCCACTTTCCTCCGTCTCCATGTTGCCCACTACATTGCTTCCCATGGAGACAACTACAATACAAATTCCCATGCTCACGTTGCCAGAAGCTTTCTCACAGCACATGCAGAATGTCCCCTTTGAGATTTCCCAAATATTTTTGGATCCCACCATCCAAGCTGCCTTAGCACAAGTCTTCACCAGTGCTCCACCCTCGAAACCTCCAACAGGACCACCAACAATGGAAGCCACAATGCAAATATCCAAGGAATGGGAGAAACAGGATATGGAAACTTTGAAAGCAGTGGAAGAGGAAGCAAATGAGTATCATGAGCATCCTAAGTATGAGCATCAGAAAATTGACAAGGTGGTCCATGAAGAAGAAAAAATAGGGTCTTCTAAAACTAGGGACATGAAAGAGGATGTTGGTGGTAGAGTTATTGTGCGAACCTTTGATCTATACTTTGAAGAAGAGCTGGCCAGGCAACTAAAAGATGTTAGGGAAGAAGTCAAAAGGTCACCTCCCAGAGAAGAAGGGTGAGAAGATGACAAGACAAAAGAAAATGTGAAACTTCCTACAAGGGAACAATCAGAATATGTGTCAGCTCCTCGTAGGGAAGAGAACATAGAAGAAGATAGACCTGAATGTGAGGGTCAAGCTGATAAAAGCCTCAAATTTGAATAGCCTGAGGAGCATGTACATGAGGATGAACAAGATGGAGAGAGGGAAGAGGAGGAGACTGATAAAGAAGAAGGTCCTCGAGAATGGTTGCCTACTAATCCTCCCATCAAACACCTAGTGTTAATTGAGGACTCCAATGAGGAGGAGGGAGAAGACACTAAAATGAAGGAAAAGGCTCCCGAAGATAAAGAAATAGAGATCTGAACAAAAGAAGGGGAGAGTGACCATGAATCACCTAAGGAAGAATCTGTTGTTCCCAAATGGTTGAAAAGATAGCTTGAAAAGAAAGCTTTCGCCCTAGTTGATCCTAGAGTGAGATTGGAGGCTATCCTAGCCTGGGCACAGATCACCACCAAGAAGGATAAGAATCCCAAGGTTAGGTCAAAAGTAACAATGGACACCTCTGGATTAAGGATCGTGCAAGTAGCTACACAATTAGTGGGAGAAGAGGGAGTAAGTTATAATATTTCTACTATTGACTTAGGAACAACTACAAGGGAATAGAAAGTTGAACACCTCCAAGAGTCCATCGCTACCGTGGTGCATCTCATTCAACAAGATAAGAATTTGAAAGAGGAACTTAAGGCACAAGTGGTTGATCTGATGACATAAATCCAACAATGGTCTTCGATGGAGGAAATGCCTACCACGTTCGCAGCTCTACCACAACTTCTATCAAAAGAGAAAATAGATAGGTTGGAGAAGAGAAAGAAGCTAGACAAGACTACAGAAAGTTGTTTCTGATAGGTCTTATATGCCAGAAACATGGGCATTAGCCATGCTCTTAGAATAATAAACAAAACCTTGGATCTCCAGCAATCTTTTGAGAGTATGAGGAAACTTTGCATTGACTTCCCTGCAAGGTATGAGTCCACCTACCCAAAGATTGAGGATATTCTCAAAATACCAAGCACGACTTAGGAGAAGGAGCTTGCATTCAAGAAGGATGATCATTGGCTAATGGATGTATCGAAGCGGGACTTTGAGAATAGGAAAGAAAGGTTGGAGCAGGTGCTTGACAAGGTAGATTCAGATATTGAATGGGCCAAAGAAATTAGAGCAGATTACATCCGATAATTGAAGTTGATGATAGGGTATGACATGCCTATTGTGTAGATAGATCCAAGGAAGATAAAGCCCTATTTCCATAAAAATATGGAGGATGGAATGTCGGGTGAAGTCATCACTGATTTCATGAGTTTTGCCACCTGGGCTTCACCCAATCAGAGCTATTTAGAGACCATACTACCAAGTATGACGAAGACTGGGAAAAGCTCACCGATAGCTCCAAGGAGTGGAGTTACCAATTGCTATGATTTGAGATTTTGGAGGTCGACAAGCTCTAGCTAGTGATTTTGAAGTTCATGGAATATGTAGCTTTGAAGAAGCAAGATGGCAACCCGATTATTAATGAAGAATTCTTGATAGAGTAGCTACAACAAAAGGGAAATCAGCAAAATAAAAAATGCTATAGTGTTGTCACTAGAGGAAAAAATAGGGATAGAGACAAAGTTGTATTTTAAATTGTAAAATATTGAGGGGTAGGTAGAACCCTAACTTGTAGTGAATCTTGGCCACACAATGCAATTTAATCTTGGTCATTCATTCTACCTTTTGGGTACTATAAAGAGGGGGTCTCCTCTCATTTTCAAGGGGGAGTTGAGTTGTTGAAATGACATATTGCAGAATTTTTAATGAAAATACATTGACTTTGGTGCATTTTCTAAGTTTCTCTCTATGTTTCATGATTCAATCTCCCATAGTTAGATGTTTTAGTTAGATTTAAATTGTTGTTCTAGTTGGTTTTAGATTACTTAGATGAATTTGGTAATGTTGTTATGTGATTGTGGAAATTTCTGTTGTGTAGATGCCTTTTGGTCCATACTTTTTTCTATTTGTTGTTGGTAAATGGCTGTGTAAAGTTAGTCTAGGCTGAAACTTGAAGCTACTTTGAAATTTTATCTTTATTCATGCATGTATATGGTGGATGAATGGTAAAATATCTACAAACCTTGGAAGATAGCACAAATTTCATGATACTATAGGATTCTTGGTTAAGTGAAATCCTGTTTAAAGGAAGTTTTCCATAGTGGAGCCTCCATTATCACTATTCATAGTTAGTTGCAGATCCAGGAACCTTCCTTCTTCCCTGCTCTTTTTCCCTCTTTTTTAGAAACAACCTATGCTAAGGTTCATTGCACATTATAAAGCCAAAACTTAAGAAAACATTGGAGTTTCAAATTGTTGTTCAAACTTGCAACAAAATACACGTCAATTTCCATCCCAAGAACTTTAGTTCATAAGATCCACTTCACATCCAGGTACGTAAGTCTACCCTATGATTACCAGCAAAATCACATCAAATATCAACTGAGGAATTCCATGCAAGTCATGACCTGACACCCAAGATACCTTGGGGTGATTTTCAACAACTTGTTGTTGGAAGTCTCCTTTCAAGAGTGGTAGTGCATTTATGTACTACCTATGTTGAGAAAGTGTGCAAAAAAACCCATCAAAAAGTATCATATAAATCCTTCATTATCCTTGCATTTTCATACCCCAAAAATACAAAAAAGAAAACATAGATTAATCTCATTATCATCTTAATCTTGTATTAGTATCATTTAGTCACCTTATCACTCACTTTGACCATTAATCAATCTTTTAGCATCCTTTAGTATCCATTATCCCCCCATCTTTTAGGCATCATCATCCTTGCATTGTCATTTTACATCTTTATATTAGCCCCCCCAAAAAAAATCACAAAAATACATATCCTTTGGTCATCATCATCCTTGCATATCATATCCTTTGGTCATAAGGTCATTATCATTCTACCATTCCTTAATCTTGGTCTTAGATGCATCCTTATATCCAAAAAATCACAAAGACATACCTTAGTCTCATATCTGTTGGTCATTGTGATCCTTGCATATCATATCCTTTGGTCATAGGGTCATTATCATTCTACCATTCCTTAATCTTGGTCTTAGGTGCATCCTTATATCCAAAAAAATCCAAAAAAAAAAAAACATAGCATAGCTGGATACCTTCCATTGCATTGGCATCTCTTAGGCTTCATACCATCCACCACCATGTCTTCCATTCACCTTGATATGCTTGCTAGTCAAGTTGAATACCAATTACTTCGCAATGGTCAAGCCCAACAAGCCATAGAATTCAAAAGACAATACCTTGAGTCCAAATACCAACCACTCACATACCATTCTTACCAACAATCCATAAGCTCTAGTCCTCCATCCATCTACCCTCACTATGTAGAGTCCCTTAGCACAATCCATGCCATTAATCCACAACAAATGTCCACTTATTGCCCTTATCCTAACCTTGACAAGGGAAACCAACCTTCCACTAGTCCATTCCAAGCCTCTACGTCCTATCCTAGTCCATCATCCTTCAAGCCATTCCAAGTCTCCACATCCTATCCTAGTCCATCATCCACTAATCTATTCCTATTCACTCCATCCCAAGCCACTTTTAGTCATGAATTTATACATTTGGTCATGGTCTCCAAAATTACATCACATTTCCTACACCTTGGGATACATGTCAAAAGAAAAGTCCAAATCATGACATCATAGCTTCACCTTCATGTCAAGAGATCAAAGTAGTCCATCCCATGACCCCATTCTTAAGTCCATCCAAGAAGTCATAGATAATCATGGCATCCAAAATGTACAGGTATCCTTGATCAAGATCCCATTCCCAATCATGTTATCCAAGACAAACCTATTTTTGACCAAGATCCTTCCCTTGAACATGAAATCCAAAAGGATCCTCTCATAGACCTTTATACCATCCATGATCAAATAGTTGAAGTTGATTCTATCTAAACTCCAAACACCTCAATTTCCCAAGAAGATACACTTGTCTCCTTTGACCACATAGATAATCAAATAAATGACATGGATCAAGTCAAAGAATAACACAAAAGGGCTATTATGGATCAAGAAGAACATAGAGAAGCTACCCTTGATCAAGTCAAAGAATAAGATACAAAATCTACCACAGATCAAATTGACATCCCAAATGATTGAGAAGAAACAATCATGATGAATGATAAAACTAAAACATCCTATCAAATAGGATCATCCACCTTTGTCAAAGTATGCTTTCTTGTAGATGAGAAGATTCCAAGCAATAATTTCCACATACACAATGATGGGTTAGCATCTTGCTTCAAAAATGAAAAATACCCCATCGCAAAGAGGATATGTCAAAACATGCAGTATCAAGGAAGAGGACTAGGCTGACATGAGCAAGGCATTCTAGAACCAGTACAGTTTTAGGAAAATTCTAGACATCAAGGTCTTGGATATTCTTCATTCAGAGAATCAATTGTTGTTAGTGGTACCTCCTCTATATTGGGGGAAACTTTATTAGATACAAACATCAGGATGGGGGCCATGAGTCATTCTTACCATAAGGTTGCTGCTAACACCCCTTCCATCCACACAATAAACTATCTTTCTAACATGAATAAACCTTCTATTTGTAACCAACAAAAAGAAAATTATTATAAATATAAAGTTCAAAATCAAATGTCAAAGGCCATTGAATCAAACGAAAAATTCAAGTGGACAAATGAAGTTAAAATGGATCCCAAAGAAAAATGGATCAAGCAAAGAAAATAATTCAAAAGTAAAAGTCAATCAAAATGTGGAGCCACAAGAAAAGAAGACTCTCACATATAATAAATGTCCACCTCCTTCAAAATGGTCATCAAGCAAGGCATATAAAAGTGTTGGTTCCAAAAACTATCCTAATAAAAATTCCAAACTCCATCATCCACCATCCCAAGTTTGGAAAATAAAAATTTCTACATCCAAAATATCAAATAGTCCATCCAAACCTACCATCATCCATCATAATTCTACATCTTGCCTAAAGTATAAAAATATCACATCACAAATACATCATATTTTGGCAGCAACTCTTTATCATAAGGACTCTCATGGTACTCTAGCACAATGTGCATATTCTAATAAGGCCAACTCTAGTATCAAAAAGGATCACAATGACATCAGTTGTATGCAAGTGATATGATCCTGACAAGGCAACTACTTCATAAAGGTCGTTATTGGCATATCATAGCCCCAATCTCTACATCAACACCATCAACGGATTTAGAACAATCAGTGAGCATCCAAAACATCCAATATAAAAATACAAAAAGAATGAAAAAAACAAAAAAACCCTCGCCTTGATGAAAACCTAGCAAATAGGCATCTTGGTGACCAAAAAAAAAAAGAAAAGATATTTTTTTTGTCCAATAGTGAAAACCATTTTTATGGCCCTTTGGATAAGTACCATGATGAAAACTTGGCAAACGAGCGTCATGTGTAAGAGAAATTATCTATGTGGGCCATTACACTTGGGGGAAAGTTGTCTCATCTCCCATGACTTTCTCATAACATTTCCATCTATCCATCCAATCCATATCATTTCCATATATTTTCCCACCTACCTTGATCTTGATAAGAAATGGGGCACAAACATAAATCATGCTTTGAGAAAAAATTTGACATGTCTATCCTTTGGTCATACACTATCCATGAAATATCATGTCATTTCCTTCATAGAATTTATCCAAACCCATATCTCGAAGAAAAAAAATTGTTCCTATGTGAGATAATCCTTGGAGATCATATGCTAAGTCTTCAAACCAATATTACTCATGTCTCCTATCCTTTTCCAAAATAAATCCATTATCCTTCCATACCTATTGCTAGAATTTGTTTTCCCTTGTCATTGTGTTAAGGATTTTAATCCACTTATCAAAGTTCCCTCCATAATCCCATCTACCACTAAGGTTAGTCATTTCAAATGCAACAAGCCTAATCCATGGGTAAACCCACAATAGTGGGTTGCAATTTTTCGAATGAAGAAAAATTAGAAATTCCCATCAAAAAATTTAAAATGGTTTACCCTTTCTAATGAAGGGGGTTCGAATGAACCACCCCCCTTTGAATGACCCTACCCCCCACTTCTAATGAACCCCATCTTGCACCATATAGGGGGGTTCGAATGAACCCCCTTCATTAGAAAGGGGGTTCTAATGAACCCCCTTTTTTCACCTCCCCTCCGCCATTTCAAAATTTATGCATTTTTTTTACTATCAAAGCTTGGGAAGGGGGTGCAAATGGAGTCAACTTGATAAACCAAGTTGGATGATTGTAATGATCAAAACATGCTTTCCAACAACTATATATTTAATATATTTTGTTTTTATTTTAGATTTTAGTTTTTAGTTTTATTGTACATAGGTTTTTCACCAAACATCAAGTTCGATGAAAAATCATTGTGGAAAAATAGTAAATTTGAGGAAAACAAATTTGAAAAATATATACGCACTAGGTATTGATGTCCTCATTCCAACAAAAAAATAAAATAAAATTTCAATACATACCAAAAAAGTTATGCAAGCCAAAGTACACCTATGTCTAAAATATAAATGTTTTGACTTCAAAACTTAATTAAAAGAAAAATATTCAAAAAAATGCTATGAAACAAAATGAAAGCTGTAGATACTTGTGTTACCAACCTAAATTCAAAAGAATCAAAATTTTATCCTTTGTAGAAAAAAGGTTATGTGAGCCGAAGTACACACCACTTTTAAAAAATGTTTACTATTAAAAACTAGTTATCAAAGGAGATGCAAAAAAATTATGATTTAATTTCAATTATTTTTAAAAAAATACATTTAAAATCTACAAAAAAAATCTCACAAATCACTAGTTTACATCATTTTAAAATTCCTAATAGCTTACCTACTATAAGTGCCGAAAAGTGAAGTTTTCTCCTCAAAATGCTGATTCCAGGCCGTCAAGTTTGGCCAAAAAGTGTAACCCATTATCGTGGACACCCTGGATAATCTTGCTATGCACTTTAGCACGCCATATAAAATGCTCCTTGGCTTTGTTCCTAGCCTTGCTGCAGACCTTGATCCGTTAGTCACATTATCATCAATGGGATATGTCTTTCCCAATCCTCACATTGTTTCAAGATGCGTCCTTCCCATATCAAACAACGTTGTCATCATCATCATCACCTATCAATTGGTTTTCAGCTTGACTAGGGGCAAGATCATGTTTTTCCTTGGGTCCTTGTGCATGCCTGCTTCATTGATTGTGGGTATCTTTCATATGCATTTGTTATGATCCTTATAGTTATCATCCATAAAAAAGTCTCATCCGTCCATAATAAAGCTTTGTCATCCTTCTCATGGCCTAAGAACCACCAGAAATTTAGTATCCTTTGCCTTCATGATCATCCTTGGCATTCATCCATTGATCCCCTCACACATAATAAGTTGACCCTACACTTGACTGGGGGCAATTCCTTGACTCGCGTCTTCATGGGAAAATAACGCATGATATTAGCCTCATAAACCATCAAAAATCCAAAAAAAAATCAGAAAACTTCAAAAATTCAAAAAAATCAGAAAACCATCCAAATAAAAAAATCATAAAACCATCAAAATCCAAAAA
>VDFB02117927.1:0-10241 GCA_007258455.2 Sequoia sempervirens | reverse complement strand
TATGTATAAATATATAAGGGATTTCACCAATAAATTTCACACATCAAACCCTTCAAATACAAAGGTTTTTCACAATAGGTTTCAAACAAATTAAATCCTGGAACAATACATAAAATCTTTCTCACATTTTGGAGTTTAAAAACAATAGAAGAGATTTTAAAAACTTGGATAATTTTCCTTCAGTTGAGGATGCTCTTTCTACCACCTCTTCTCTCTTTCTTGCAATTCATTTTCTAGATATTCTTCCTCTTCTCTCCTTTTTCCCCTATAATCTTAATCTACTAGCATCTAAACTTATATTTGGCAGCCATTTTTTAGTTATTTTACAGAACAATTCAAGAAGAATAACCAACAGTTGTGTCTTCTCATTAATCCTTTTTCTCTTTTAAAGTGTTCTTTTGGTATTTTATTATGCTTTTTATTTCATTACTTAATTAATTTAATTAAACTATATAAAATTTTGCAAACAATAAAATAGTCAACCTAATTTAATCCTAAATGCATCTACATGATTCTAGGTGTTTTGTGTGTGATTGAGAGAACCATTCCTACTTTACCCTGCCATGAAGCTAAACTCCTCTCCTTAATCACACCCTTGGTCTTCGACCACCTTTAGCTCAAGTGCACTTAGACACCCATTATTAGATTAGTAGATCTAGATAAAAATCCAAAACAAAGCAATGTAATGCATTAATTCAAATATTACTATTCTTCTTCGCAACTCAAAATAATATGATGCATTAATTTAAATATTATTATTCTATTTTTCTTCTATTTCATAGTAAACCATTTTAAATTCTTTTCAAATTTTAAAAATTAAAGCAAACATTTTCATATTTCATCACACCAAAAACACCATATTATTTATTATTTACTGTACCACACACACTCAACCATATGTCAAATTGACACAAAGCCAAAATAAAGCAACATTAGAGTTCGAGATGTGACATGTCGTCGGTGGAGTTCATGCCTGTTGGTGGGACTCGGGTGGTGGTTCCAACAATGGGTCGATGTTCGTGTGACCTACCATTCTAGGGTCTCACTGATTAAATGTGTTGAGTATTAGGATCTTGGCCATAATTTTCATTTAAAAAAATTCTCTAAAACCCTCATCTAAACATTATTTTCAGGTTGCAGCTCGCCACTTTGTGGACTCCATTATGTGGATTCACACTAATAGATAAAATATTCAAAACTAAGATAATGCATGACCATTTAACACAGTTTAGTGAGGCAATGAGGAGTATGACAATTGCATTGGTTCATGAACATTGGTAAACTCTAAATTTTAATCCAAATGGTAGTATGGGTGCAGGAAGGTGATTTGATGAGGTTAGTGGCTCAACACAAGACTAAAGCTATTGTAGTGAATACATTGGCAAATTTTCTTGAAGATACATGGATTTTAGAGTCTTCTCAAATTTAGTAGAAAGAATAGGCACTGAAGTAAGTAGGGAGCAAACAATGTATTGTTCACATATAATATAATGAGATCTTTCTACATGAAGGATTTTAGCTTAAACCAAGCATTAGAAAATGGCAATGCATATTATTTGTGGAACTAAGAAATTATTAAGCACTTGAATAACTTTTTAGACTTGATAACTAATCATTATTGTATTTTTGTACAAATGGATGCTTTGGAGGGAGCTAACAGACAATTTTTACAATTTGTCATTTCAAAGTTTCTTGCATACAAGGTAATTGTTCTTTTGAAAATTTTGTGGTACTGGTCAGTATTAATATACAATGAGATGAACATTAACATAGTTGTGTTGGGACAATTAAAAATTCTTATTACCACTATAATCTATTAGAATACTCTTGAATTCCATAATAATTCCCAATGGTTCATTCAATTATTGTTTTATTTTACTACAAATGGTAGTATATTGTGCTGATGATTAAAATAATTTGGATGGATAACACATTTGGTTCCAGATATATGTTTCAAAAGTGAAAACCTATAGAAATAATCTCAAAATTCTAATTTTGATGGTAGTATATGTTTGTATCTTGTTTTATCTGTCTGGTATTAATCTATTCATGCTCTATGTTGTAAAAGCAATATTTTTGTTGATAGTGAGTTTATGTTGTATTTATTTTGTGCTTTTGGGATGGGAATATATTACAATCTATTCTTTCTTATGTAGCAAATGTCTTTCATCAGGATCTCAAGCCTAAGAATGTATTAGCCAATTCATATTGTAATCTTAAGATCTGTGTTTTTGGTCTTGCTAGGGTTTCCTTCAATGATACCTCAACTTTAGTTTTTTGGATGGTCTATAATAAATAAATAGACATCTTTGACAATATTTTTTGTAACACTGAGAGTAATTCAATTTGTTACACTTCTAAAAGAGATATTTTTATGTGCAGGATTATGTAGCCATGAGATGGTATTGAGCTCCAAAGTTTTGTGGTTCAACGAGATTATATGTATGTCTAGGTTTGTGTCTATTAAGTTAAATAAAATGCTTATAAAATGTTTGTTCAAAGGTTATGTACATAATACCCTTGTGCCTTTGACTTTAGCAAAAGGATTGCTTAGTTTATGCTTTATTCATTTGTATTGTTTGATAGTTTTGCACTACATATAGTTTTGGTATACAAAAATGTATTTGGACTATCAAAAAGTTGATTGACCAAGTTGTTAATTTACTTAGCTTATGCTTGGTTTTGATTGGTTGAGTTGTTGATTATGATTGTTGATGTTGTAGGTTTTGAATGTCAATTGGTTTCAAAGACACCCAAATGGGAATGATGAGGTAATGAGCTTGATTGTTGAGCTGATTAAGTTCTTCTTGAATGTCAATTGATGTTTTCATCTAGGTTTTGAAGCTTGAGGAATTTGGAGTAAATGGATCAGATGCTAAAAATATATGCTATTTGCAAGATTTAAATGATGCAACCAAACTTGTGAATGTTATTTCCTCATGCATTGGTGTCGAGGCTACTATAATTGGTGGTGGATACATAGGCATGGAATGTGCTACAATATTAGTTACCAATAAAATACATGTAACAATGGTGTTTCCATAGGAACACTTAAGTAAGCTTTCTTTCTGTCCTATCCATCTTCTATATACTTAGTTTCATCTTTCTCCATTTTATATGCATGTAACAATGGTATTTCCAAAGAAACACTGAAGCAAGCTTTCTTTCATATCAATCTTGTATATATATAGTTCTATTTTTCATCTTCATATTATTGTAAAATACCACATGCTGATGATTCTTGACAATCACAAAGTATTTATCATTATTTATGATTCCCATTTTTAATGCTTACTGATTCACTATTCATCAGTACATTTTGGTTTATAACATAGTGAAATGATGGTGATAGAATAATGCTTACAATTGTTTTATTTTTAATAAATACTAGAGATTCACCTTCTTTAGGGCCATGATTTTAGTGGCCCAGTTATTTACATCAGAGTTAGCAACTTTCTACGAGGACTACTATAGGAGTAAAGGTGTCCAGTTCATTAAGGGAACTGTAATGTCATCTTTTGAAAGGGATTTAGAGGGTAAGGTAAGCAATTTGATTATTATCAACACATTTTAGATTTTTTTTATTAGCCCTAAGTCCCAATATAATGGGGAAAAAAGGTCACACTTGTAATTTTTTGGTTTTAAACTGACTTATTCATCTATTGCACACAAAAAATGTCATGTGCAAACACAACTAGTATCAATCTAATAGTTGTCTGTTGTGAAAAGCTCTAGGAATAAATACATTTATAACTTGAATATAGATTTTAATTTGACTATATTATGGTCTAACATGGAGAACATTTTGGAACCTATGATAGTGAAAGATGGTTTAGCCATTGCATGGTATCATCACAGAATTGTAGGTTCATTTACTTTGTCATATATAACTTCAAATTGTTGTGTTTGAAATTAGCAATCTGTAATGTCACCATACTTACCCAAGGGAATTTTCTAAGTAGTTTGATTGAATTTCAGTTGCTTTCTTTAGTTATTTTAAATAAATGTTTTGAAATTGATTTTCCAACTCTGAGCCTTTTCTAGTTTTTCTAGAGTGCTTCATTAATTCAAATATTTTGAGAGGTTCCTTGTAAAATCCATTTTGTGCACATTCTACAATCAATCATTTCATTCCATGAGATGACATCTCTTTGAGGCATTCTGTCAAACAATTTAGGTGTTTTGTCTACAATTCAATATCTTGCATATATGTCTTCTAGAGCATATCCAACTATAACATTTAACAAAAATTCCCCTACCATTATGACTTGGTGCATGTTCATAGACCGTCCCAAAGCTCCCATTTTGGCACAGGTAGGGAGGGTTCTGGCAAAAAATTGGCCTTATACCTGCCAATTGCATTCATTTGAAAGTTTTGAAAGAATTTTCAATAAATAATTTTTTGTAAAAACCTGCAATCATTGCATTCCATGAGATGACATCTCTTTGAGGAATTCTATCAAACGGTTCACATGCCTTGCCCATGCTTCCAAATTTTTTATGCATATCTACAAGAGCATTTCCAGCCATAATATCTAATAGAAATCCACCTTCTGTTATGCTTTGATGGATGTACATACCCTGTCCGAAGCTCCCATTTTATTATAGGTAGGGACTATGTTGGCAAAGGTTGTGGAATCTAGCTTTACACCTACCAATTGTATTTTCTTGAAAGTTTCTAAATAATTTTCAACAAATCCATTTTGTGCATATCCTGCAATATTGCAATCCATAGACCACATTTCTTATAGAGATACTACCATCTATTGTCTATGCATTGATGGATGTTCATATCTTGTTTCAAATCTCCCATTTTGGCATAGTGAGGGAGGATGTTGGCAAAGTTTGTGGAATTTGGCTTTACACCTGTGAATTGTATTCACTTGAAATTTTTTAAAGAATTTCCACCAAATTCATTTTGTGCATATCTATTGTAGATGCCCTTAAGCTATATGACAAAGGTGTATATACAATTTGAGATCAATTGATAAGCTGAGACATGTAATGTTGATTTGATTTACATTTTACTTAAGATATAATTTTGTTGCGTTGTTGAATTTCATAGTTTAATAATTGGGATTCTCAATGATCTTGTATACCCAAAGTGTATGTGATAGAAAGAAATTAGGTAGTCATGTCGATTAGTTTGACAATTTGAATGATCTTGAGTTCATAAGTACATAGTGATAAGTTTTGAAAAATAATATAATTTCTTATTGCATTTATCACAGAAATAAAGGCCTCTTTTGATTGTAGTAGAGGATGTATAGAGTGAAGCATTGGCTACTTTGATTTTAGAAATTGATGATTTTTTTACTAAATTGATAATGTTTGAAGTTTCTTTTTATTTCTTATATTTTGAGTCTAATTAATAAGTTTTATGTTGTGTTGCAACTTGTAGCTGAGTATGTTGATATGATAAAGGCTAGCATTGTCGATCCTCTAAAAGTTGTCATAATTGCATTAGTTGTGTTAGAGCCTTTTTTGGTTGTCTTTCAGGTTCTGGTTGTGTGCCCTTGTTTTTCATGATATAAATTTTGCTCTGGGCTGTGTTTCATTTTGGCACATGGGTTAAATGGGCTCCCACAAGGGTTGAGCCCAGCGTGCTAGTTTTCATCTCCCCGTTGGGGCAACATGTGTTAGGGTTTTTCCTGGTTTTTCTCTTCCCCATTTTGGCCTTTTACTTGGTTCTTTCTTTTGTTGCCCCGGGTTTCTCTTTTTTATCTTTCGGTAGATTGATGTTGAACGAACTACAGAACTTCTTTCCAATTTTGTTTCCGACTCTCGTTTTCACGATCCATCCTGTTCATTCCCTTTATTTGCGCTCTTTCACGCCACACCGTTATTATTTTAGGTTTCGCTATGAGCTCTTTTGCGGAGGTGGGCGGACTACGGTTTCTTTCGCTACTTTTCAGACCGATTTCTCCAGTTTGGCAGACGTGCTTTACCTTTGTTCCTCCCCGAGCCTTGTCTCTCATTCATCATCGGCCCCTTGCTACCGCTTTCACCAGCCCCATGTTTCCTCTAGCATGACTTTTGGCTCTCGGGGTAACCTCTTGGCGACCCCTGCTTGTTCTTCATACCTTTATCTTCAAATTGTGGTTCACTATGCGTCGTGAGATGTTCCCCGACCTTATCCATGTCTCTAATCGACGGATTTTATGTGGATGGTTTTTCATTCGGTGATGGTTCTTAACTCCCCTTGGTCTCCCCGAAGTCCTTTTTATCGGCCCCCTTTTTTACTCTTCGGTGTGACTTCCTTTCGACATAGGTTTCCTATTGTTTCCTCGACCTGTTGTGCGTTCTTTGCTTGCATAAGTCTGAGTTGCCTATCGGCAAGACTTATCATATATCACAGTGACTGGAATTTATTTGGCAGTGGTTGCTCAAGGTGACCTTGGTTTTGTTTGGCAATCAAGTGGCCTACTGGCAAAGGCTTGGAGGCATCGACATGTATGTCATAGCTTAATCTTATTGTGTCTTGCCGACGGTATTTTTTGTTTTGCTTTCGGTGTGGGTTATACCTTTCGTTGAAAGGTCTTGGCGATGTCGACTTGTTATGCCGACTGGCGTTTCAGGGTTCTTCGATATGGCTAATGTTGCTTCGCTATAGTGTCTCAGCGAAATCAGTGTGTCTTGCCGACGGGGTTCAGTACGTGGCTTTCGGTGTAACCCGATAGAATCTCTATGATGTCTCCTTGATGGTCCGATCCTATGGCGACAGTGTCAAATGAAAAGTGCTTTTTGGCGAGAAAAACCTTAAGCTGCAGTAGCATGACAAACACGAGGGGACTTTCGGGGAAAGGAAATGACATCTACAGGAGGTCTCCCCGAGAGTGATAAGCTATAGCGACTGTGAACAAAACGAAAGGATTGCTTCGGTGTGAGGTGTCCCCCTGTCTCGGCGAATGGAAAGCACATAAAGGAAATACATTTCGATGAAGCATTTTGAACCTATATGACATCTCAACGACAACGGCTAATGGAGATTTTAAAGGCGGCCGTCTGATCATGGACGATCAACGGTCGAGTTTCAAGCTAAGCCACGGTCAGGGTTTCTACTATGTTTGTGCTAGAAGCCTGGTGCATTCATGGCGACAGAGAGTTGGTCGCTGGCTCCACCGAACTAGCATTCATTGCAACGCGGCTCTGGTACAAGGATGACATGGCTCGAGTATGGACGCACGGATTTGGCGGTGGATTTGACATCGATTACCTGGCTTCTTTCGTGTGGGAGTGTCTTTCCTACAACAACCCGACCAATGACATTTATGAGGCCAGAGAAGTAGTTGAAGAACATGGTGATTAGGGTTTGACATGGCACTGATGTGGCTCTAAGCTGGATGGCATTTTCTGGAGCTATTTAAAAGGAACTTCTGAATCATTTGTAGGGGTCTGGGGCCAGAAGTTAGAACAAAAATCTGAAGAGAAGAGCACTAAGTCACAGAGTCAGGTTTTTACCAGATTTTGAGGTTTAGGGTTACAGTCTGTAAATTGTGAGGTCTTGGACACATGTATGAATCTGAATGTATAGATTGAGATCTTTAAGTCTCTCCTTTGTATTGTGCGTATGGATTGTTAATGAAAGTTGATCAAGGATCACTTATTTAATCATTTTAATGTAATGTTTTACTGTCTGTTCTGGTTGTTGCTCTTATTCAAGGAATAAGTTAAATGCTTTAATCATATCAGAGATTCATATGTATGATAGGAGGATTTGATAAGTAGTCTTATAGATCTGATCACTAGTTGTGAGACTAATAAGGTTAATCTTACAAAGACTTTAATGTCCAGAGTAATGGTTCCTTCTATTTAAAGATTATTGTGACTCCTAGCCCAATGGATATGGCACTAATCTGATATATGCTATTTGTCTTTAGGGTTCTAGTCTTCTTTCTCAAGATCAATCATTTTATTTAATCAATCTTGTTTGATGTCTTGCCCTACCTCCTGGTTGCTGCAAGTATTGTGTTACTGGGAATCTAGCCATATTTGAGGTTCTCAATACTTGGCATCAGGAGTCATCTGCTATAAAAAGCAATGTCTAGTCTTATTTGAGGCATTGTGTGGGTATACCCACCCTGGTTCTGCAGAGCCTAAAGTGTAGAAGATCTCAGTCTTTGACTGAATCTTGTCTATTGGTCTAGGTCCTCCGAGCTGCCCTTGACTGGAGATGGCTACTCCATAGGTAGAATAGGAGACCAACCTGGTTGCTCATTAAAAACAACCAACAAGTTGATGCAAAAAGGTAAAACTATTTATCTTTATTATAATTAGTGGAAATTGCAACTACAATATCTGATAAAAAACTACTTCCAAATATGCTTTTGATGGATGTTCATATCCTCATCCAAAGCTCTAATTCACACACAAGAAATGACACTTTCAAGTGTATCAATTACAAATTTACAATCAATAATCAAGCTATTGATCAGCTGTTCAGGAATAAGGAAGTTGTATATCACTAATTGAATATTGTCTATTTGTTTGTTGTCTTACATGAGTTCATCCTTTTAAAAATTGTAAGAGATAACTAGGAAACATTATATCTAGTGCCTAAGTTTAGGATGCCATAGTTGGAAAAGGAAAATAAAATGTTTGAATTTTATCCTATGTATTATATGACTTTTCTGAGAACTTTTTTGGTGTGAAAATTTTGAAACATTATTTTCAAGTTGCAGCTCCAAACTAGAGAAGTGAAAGGTGAATACCAGCGAGGATTAATATGATTGTGTTTCTTCAACATTTGAATATCTATGATACTTGAAGTTTATATGCATTAATTTGTGAGGATTAATTAAGTTAGATTTGATTTGTAACGACTAAATATATGACTAAAGTAATAGCTAAGTTAATGACTAAATACATGACTAAATACATGACTAAATTAATGACTAAATAAATGACTAAATATATGACTAAATATATGACTAAATTAATGACTAAATATATGACTAATGTAATGACTAAATTAATGACTAAATATATGACTAAAGTAATTACTAAATATATGACTAATTAAATGGCTAGTTAATAATAATCAATGACTAAAGTAATGAATAAATATATGAATAAATAAATCACTACCATGATTAAATAAATGACTAAATTAACAACTAAATTAATGACTAAATCAATGACAAAATCAATGACTAAATCAATGACCAAATCAATGAACAAATCAATGACTAAAAATCAATGACTAAATAAATGACTAAAATAGTTTAGTCATAAATTTGGTGGTGTTATAAATGACAAAAAATAAACCACTAATAGTCACGTGACTAAAATTAGTCATTTATATGCAATTTTTAGTAGTTTATTTAGTCATATATTGTTGTTTGTGTACTAGTGAGATATTGTTAAAGTCCATTTTGGAGATATTCCCTTTACCTATTAAATTTAATGCTTCAATAATATCATCTCTTATGCCTCTAAGAAACAACATTTTAATTGCATCCTCATTTATCCCTTGTTGGTGAGATCGTTGAAGACTAAACATGAAGCGTTCGAGGTAATTCTCCATGAACTCATCTTCCTTTTGTGTCATGTGGAAGATTTCATCCCAAACCTCCTTCTTTTTTCAATACTCCTAGTACTTGGTCAGGAATAATTACTTCATGACTTCCCATGTTTTGATATTCTTGAGGTTCATAAACCATCATAGGGCCGCATCCTTTGATGTGGCTGGGAATAGTTTAAGATTTGTGTGTTGCTTTGATAATCATAGCTGTGGAACAACAAATAAAATTCAAACAAAAAAATATTAGGATCCTTAATTGAAAGACCACAAAAAATGGGCAAAGCAGAATGAGGAATGTTCTTCATAGGGGCATCTTGTTCACGATGTGTGATTGGAAACTCAAAGGTAACCAGATTATTGTTGGCCAATGCCCTATTATGATTGTTGTTGATGATGATGATGTTGTCTTTGTTGTTTTTGGGATCCATGATGTTTAGTGACCAAGGGGTAAATTAGGTTTTAAATGGCTCCTGGGTTTCTGAGAATGGACTAGCTTCCTACCCATAAGATTCTTGAAAGAACTTTTCAACCTTTCTTCATAATATTTTAAAAGAAATTGGATGAGTACATTGAATTGTCTCAATGGTAGAAGACTCTATGAAACAATTCTCGATATTGGGTTCAGGTAACTCTAAGGATTGCAATTTAGTTTTCAACTTTTCTTGTTGTGAGCTACCTCCCTTAACTAATGATTTTTAATTTTTTTTCTAATTTTTTA
>VDFB02117926.1:0-10106 GCA_007258455.2 Sequoia sempervirens | reverse complement strand
TATTTTTAGATTATTTTCACTTGAATATAACCTTTAGCAACACATCAAAAATGTGTACCATATTTTTATTTATTTTGTAGTCTATTATTTGATATTTTTGAGAGTGTTATATTAAAGATTTGGAAAAAGCCCTTAATTTTAATCTAGTAGAATTTCCTTAAGGATCTTAGATACAAGAGAAAGTTGAATGAAAATGTTCATAAAATAATTATGAAATTATTTAGAATGGGATACATTAACCAATGGTTGTGTTGTTGTTTGACCACCATTACAAGTAGGATAAAGTTAGATGCACCATTAGCTGGAAGATTTTGTATTTGACACGTTGTAAAGAATCTAAGATTCCATTATTGAAATAATGCAGTAGTCTTGGTACTTAAATTGAAATTGCTTTTATAATCATATGCATGTAAATGTAGCAATATAGAACACTCTAGTAATAAGTTATTCTTCCCACACCTAACTATTTTATGATTTGTTAATATGATCTTTTATAAGGCATAGTAATGATATGTGGGTTGAGCACAATTATTTCAGACTAATGTAATCTAGGAAAGTCTTTATCCTCTTTCAACATTATGAGATTATTTTATTGTACGTACTACCTTTCTAGATAATTTAGTGCATATATAGATTTATTGCAATGATTTACATCCTCCAAATGATTTATAAGAAAATTCATAAATTTTGTGTCGTCTTTCATATAATTAAAAATTTGACCATAAGAAAATCATCTATTCTCAACAAAAAATTATCGTCGACATACTTATTAAACTTATAAGTCCAATTACTAATTTTTTATTCTAATTTTTCATTTTAAATATTTATTATTATTATTTTTATTTAAAAATACTATTGATCAAATAATTTATAATAGTTTTCTTATTAAATTTAATTGTAAAAATAACTTTTAAGTGGTTTCAATCTTATGAAGCTTTGCTTTTGCAATGTAGTCCCAAGACAATAATACTCTCAAAAGAAAGAAAAATAAGCTGAATAAAAGGAAGTTGGGAATGCATTATATATTAATAGCATGTAGTTTTCACAGTCCATGATAATGTATATGCTGAGATTTTTGACTTGAAATTGTGTGATTTTTAGCATCGGCATTTCGGATCAAACTCCATGATCACTCTTTTTCTCTCACTGCTTTATCCTAATGTTGGATCATGGAGTTTGATCTGAAATGTCAATACTAAAAATCACATACAGTTTCAAGCCAGAAATCTCAACATATACAATGCATCATATAATTGACAAATGCTACAGACAAAATACCTCCAACAAACCTCTTATAATTTCAAAGACTGTTCAAACTGGGCTCTAGATCAAATGCCAAATATTTATCAAAACTCATATTGGCTTGATGTGTCATTGCTTTTTCCATATTTAAAGCAGCTGACGATGTAATAAAGTTGATGTAATATGTGAGGTTATGGGTTTCTATGAAAACTTTTACCAATTTTTAGTCAATGTGTGGGCTGTTTAGTCTCTACATAAGCAGGTAACAGTTGATATATCAGTTTTTTAAGCCTCTATGAATGTTTAAACCTTTGTAACTACGAAATTAAATTTGGAATTATACCAATATTCTCATTATAAAAGAATTATCTGCTTTTAAATATTTATTAGAAGTTTGTTTGTTCTTCCTTCACTGTTTAAAAAGTTTGTACTTCAATTAAACTCTTTTATATCCTTCCAGTTTTATTCAATTCAAAACAATTACAAAATGAACTGTGAATTATATAATTCAGATTTGAGTGACTAGTAACTTGGCAAGATCTAAGGCCTTGCAGCTATTTTGATTTTTTGAATAACAGGATTTATTGAGGAAGATTTAGAGGAGGCAAAGGCTATCATAAATTATAAAGCACAAGAAATTATGATGTTTGGAGCTCCAACGATATAAGAAATTATGATGTTTGGAGCTCCAACGATATATTTAATGTTCAAGTATAATTATGACGCACTAAAACAGAAGATATACTTAGTACAGTTGAAATATTAATCATAACATAAAATCCATGTCCAGCATTGTACTTACCCTCGTGACTCTTTGGATCTCACACATTACATCCTAAGCCAAAAGCTATGCAAAATATAAGCTTTCAAAGCTAAATAGCCTATACCACAGAAACGCAGATCTAAACTGCTGCAGTTTCTCTTTTATTTTAGATTTGCCAAGCCAAAATCATCCCCCTCTCTACACACATTGAAAATAAATTAATCCAAATGTATTAGTCAAAACTAGACCCACAAGTATTAAAAGTATCAAATTGAAAAATAAATATGTTGTTATAGGTTATCAAGTAGTAGAAAAATAGACACCCAGATTGCTCTTTGAGCCATTGAAATGGTTATTTAGAAAAAACCCATCTAAGAGAGTTTTGAGTTACTTACAAAGAGGCTGCAGCTTCCATTTCTGATTGCTCTGCTTATTCCAGCTGAAGAGAATAAGCTCATTTCCATGATGGATTCCACCAGTTTCACTATTAGCTCCTTTGGCATCCAAATTGAGGTGGATGTTGTTTACAGGCCTAAGGCATCGGTACCCATGCCCAACATCTGCACTTTGGGTCCAGAGAAATGATTCATCTAACTTGTTGTGATTGTAGTCTGCCAAGTATATCTGCTCAACGCCATTCACAAAAGATCAGGACAAAATCCTTTCCAGATATAGCTACCATAGTTCTTATCTAAACTTAATTTTTAGTAGGTGAAGCTGCAGTGATCAATGGTAATCCACATTTTAAAGTGTATATAGAAATTCTTCAACAGGAAAGGGTTAAGGGATAGGCAAGGTTGCCAAAGGCCAAGGGAGCCAAGTCACCCCAAAATTAATTCTGCCAGCTGGAGAAACCAACTGAAAAAGCACAACAGTTTGAACAGCATGGAATTTTGCCCTTCTCAATGGAAGAGTTTAAATACCTATTTGGGATATCCAGAGTCCCAAATAAAAAACAGTATGCCTACTGTATGCTTTCAGCCTTTCCCAATTTTTGGTGTATACTAGATAGTGGGCTCATAGGCAGTCAATATTATCATATGCCTGAAAATGCAACTACAAGAAGATAAATGGTCTTACCTGCTCCCATTCTTTATTTCCATGTTTTAGAGCCTGCTTTGTAGCCTGATTCACCAATGCAAAGGCTGGGAATCCAGCTTCATCCTTCACCCTAAGACCCCACGAATCCACTTTGATCCATTGCTATAAACAGAAATATTGATGTTAAAAAGGAGCCACATTTAAGTAAATTAATAGCAAATTCCTTCAAAGGATTTTAAGATTACACATGGAAGTTACCTGGTGGGGATCATATGGGCTTCCTAAAGCAAGCACTGCAAGATGGCCCTGGGCAGCCATAAAAAAGTTTGGGTTGGCTTCGCAATAAATCCTAACTGCAGGACCCCGAGGTTCCTCCTCGCTAAGTTGAGGGTATGATGAACCATGCCCAGACGCTCCATGAGATGAGCCCACTAATCACATTTCAAAAATCATAGTTTAAGACCAATCCTCAGAAAATTAGATTTAATTCAATAAGAAATAGAACATTTAGAGAAAAAGATAAAACCCGCTTTGGGATTTTGTGACGGCCTCTCCTTGATCAGACCACTTGATTCAATGGAGACATCACAAATTACAGAGACTAAATGAGAAAAGTGATTCAATCAATATAGATGAAAATATAACATGATAAACATCAAATTTGAGAAGAATAGAAACAAAACTAATCTTGCTTCTCGAATAAGCTCTCTGCTTTTAGACCAAGACCGGGATACATTTATGTTAATGGAGGTTCAACCAATGTTGATTTTGGTTTCTTCATTATTAGACCATTGTGAGCTCAAAACTTTACAGAGCCATCGAATTAACAGAGGGTTAACCATCTGAATTTTGGGAAAGGGTACATCATAAGACCATTGTAATTCCAAAATTTAACAGAATCATCAGATTTCCAAACAAATGAGACTCAATTATTCTGGGTTTGGGATAGTTATAAATTCCTTATAAATCAAAATTAAAGAGGAAACATAACACTAACAGAGGCTAAAAAAAAAAATCGGTTTTTGAGTATGTTCTCCATTATCAGATCACTGTACCCTATGAAAACATTACAGCTATGAATATCATAGACTCAGTCAATCTGAATTTCCAGTTAAAGTCTTCAAGTTCAACCCTTCTGAGAGGCACCACATGTAAGTAACAGAAAATCAATCATTTTATATTAAGGCAGGCCAAAAAAAAAATCATGGGAACTTACATATGGGACTGATCTTCCATTTCTGATTATCCTTCTTCTTGTTCCATTGGAACATAGCAACCGCTGCCCCTTCGTGGATTCCACGATGATGTTTATCATCTTGAAACATGGCTTCCAGATTGTACTGAATGTTGTTCACAGGCCTGATGCACTGATACCCCCTCCCCACATCAGCACTCTAGGTAAACAGAACGGCCTCATTCAAATCATCGAGGTGATATGGACCCAAGGTAATCTACACAATCCAACCATACAAATAATTTCAATCCCAAAATACTAAACCCTCCAATAATTCCTCAAAGCACCATGTTAAAACAGAAAGGTGTTAAATAACGTAACCCTTTCACTCTCTGAACGTCCATGCCTTAGAGCCTGGCCTGTAGCCCTGTTTATCAAGGCAAAGGAAGGGAATCCTGCTTCATCCTTGGCCCTCACACTCCATGAAGTGTCCATGATCCATTGCTGCGAAATCCAAGCATTAATGGGTCACCTTGAAAATAACATATGACCACTCACACACATCTCAAACAAAATGCAATAGCCATGATCAACTGGTGCAAAACTCGACCATCACAACCAATCAATAAGTAACTCCTACATTGCCCACATAGGAATCTAAATGCTATGAGGAAAAAAGCTTCTGAAAAAAACTGTGTTTTATTTGCAATTTTGTATCAATGTTTCCGGTCAATGATCTTTATTTCCTCATCCTGAATGGAACATGCAATGTAATGATCTTTATTTTTTTAATCCTGATGATGATGAGACACCAAGTGTGATCTGACTAATTGATGCAGTTTTCTTTCCTGAGCTTTTTAACTCATAATCTTGTTCTCATGGACTATGAAAACCTCCTGCTCATGATAGAAATGCTATTAGAACCAACCTGATTTGGGTCAGACTCATTAGCAGCTGTCATGACAACATGACCATTAAAGTTGGCCAGATAGTAATCAGGATTGGCTTCACAGTAGATCTTCACAGTCTCCCCTTGTACAGAGACTGGAGGATAGGGAGCAACTCCATAAGGGGCTGGAGCTGGCTGTTGCTGATCATGGTGGTGATGGTGGTGTCCAAACATTATGGTGATCCTGCAAATACCAAATATTATACCTTTGGTCAGATGATAGGCAAAACCTGACTTTTAGCCCATGAAAGCAATGGATTTCAACATGAAGCATTAGTGTTTATCCATACAAAATGCCAAACCACCAACAAAGCAAATCTTTTCTGTAATGAACATGATGAAACAACACCAAATAGCATTTCTAAACTATACCTGAAATGAGAACCAAAAGAACTCTGTATTCAGTATCTGTTAGTAATAACAAACAGGGATTTGTACGTGATGATCATAAAATATAACAGGTGATTGTTGTGTGTCAAGCAGCGTAGGTGGATTAACATATATAGACAAACTAAAGAGATGTTGAAGTTCAGGCCTTTAACAGGAATTTCAATTGAAGGCCGTTTACACGTCTTTTGTCGGCTTAAAACACAGGCACATATTTGACTTTGTAGTTTTCACAGGTACACCTAACGGGACGAGTTTTCCGAGTTTTACGTATAATTTTTTACATATAATATGTGAAGATTTGTCGCACGTACTTGCAGGTTGGTAAATGACGTGCTTAACCGCACCAAAATCTAAATACTAGCATACATATATTAATTTATAATAATATATATATAAATATTGAGAGATATCTTTTTTGAGGCGTTTATTTTGATCAATTAGTCATATAAAAGTGCAAGACAAAATTATTAGGGTTAGGGTTAGGTTTAGGTTTAGGGTTTGTGGTAAGGTTAGGGTTAGGATTATAGTTAAAGTTAACAATAGGGTTACGTTTAGGGCTGAAGTTTACGTTTGGGATTAACATTTGAGATAGGGTTAGAGTTAGAGTTAAATTTGGGATTATGGTTGAATTAGTGTTAATAATAGTAGGGTTAAGTTTGGGATAAATGTTAGTATTGGGGTTAGGGTTTGCATTAGTATTGGGATGACCGTTACGGTTAGGTTCAGCATTACAAATGAGGGGTAGGGTTAGGTTTGGGGTTAGAATATATAAAAAGGATTAGGTTTAGAAATAGGGTGAGGGTAAGGATTAGGGTTAACTTTAGGGTTAGAGATTAGGGTTGGGGTTAAAATTAGGTAATGGGTTAGGGTTAGGGTTAGAGATAAAATTAGGATCAAGGGTACGCTTAGGGTTATGGTTACAGTTAGAGATAGAATTTGTACTAGGATTAGGATTGGGGTTATAATCAGGGTTAGGTTTAGGGTTGTATATTAGGATTACAATTAGACATGTAGAATTAGAATTTGGGGTGGGGCTATCATCACAATTAGGGTTAAGGTTAGGATTAAAGAAGTAATTAAGATCATTGATAGGGTTAAGATCAAGGTCAAGGTTAGAGATAAAATTAGGGTTAAGGTTGGGATTAATTTTATTATTGGGATTACGGTTAGGGTTAGGTTTACATATAGAATTGGTATTAGGATTTGGGTTAGGATTATAGTTATGTTTAAGGTTACTGGTAGAATTAGAATTAATCTTGGGTAAGATATAAAATTAGGATAAGGGTTATTGTAAAGGTAAAATATATAATGATGATCATGGTTATCCTTAGGGTTCCATCATTAGAGATAGAACTAGGTTTATAACCCTAATGCCAATCAAGAACTCTAAACCTAACCCTAACCAAGAACCCTAACCCTATCCCTAACCCTATCATAACCCTATCCCTAATTGAACCCTAAGCTTAATTAAACTCTAGCCCTGATTGAACCCCAACTCTAACCCAAACCTTATTTGTTCCTAACCCTAGTTGAGTCCTAACTCTAAACATAACCTTTACCCCAAGCTATATCACACAACCCTAATGTTAACTATAACCCTAATTGAACTCTAAACTAACCCTAACCATAATTGAACCCTAATCAAGAACCCTAATCCTAATTGATCCCTAACCCTAACCCTATCCCTAATTTAATCTTAATCCTAATTGATCCCTAAACCTAACCCTATCTTTTATTAAACATTAACCCCTAATTGTAACCCTGATTTAACTCGTATCACCCTATCCCTAACTCCAAGCTTTATCTTAGAATTCTAATTGAACCATAACCCTAATTTGTTAAATACAAGCATGGTAGTTTTAATATATTAATTTTAAAACTTATTTTTATGTGTAATAATAAATTTATTATATTTTCTTTTATTTAATTTTATAATTTTAAATTTAATTTAGATATGCACTTATTATGAAAATCTTTTATATTAGATTGTAATTTTAAGTTGTATTTTTGTAAAATAATTTCTTTAATAAAGTCTTAAATTGAAAATATTTCTCTAGAGATATATATTATTTTTTAAAATAGAATATGGATGTTTTTTTCCTATTACAATGCTTTCAATTTTTTTTAAAATATTGAATATTTTTTTATGTGTAACATAAATTTAGGATATTTCTTTTTTATTTAGGTTTCTATTTTTTAGTTTTAAATAGATTATTTAGAATTTTTAAAAAGAAGTTTCTAAAATTTAAAAACTTAAGTATGAAAGAACTTTTTTTAAAAAGAAGTTTCTAAAATTATTTTAATATGCAATAGTAAATTAAGAAAATTTCTTTATATTCAAGTTTCTAAATTTTAAAAATATTTATGTCTTTTGTCATGTGTTGTTATTGTTAACCTCAACTTTGATTTTCAAAGTACAAATATTTGTCTTTTTCTCATGTTTTGTTATTGTTAACCTCAACTTTGATTTTCAAATTAAAAATATTTCTACCTTTTGTCATTATTTTCTTATAGCCTCAACTTTGATTTTCAAATTAGAAATATTTCTGCCTTTTTATCATGTTGGAACACTTTGGAATTATAATAAAAGATAGAAAATAAATTTAAGATTATTCACCATTAATTGTTAAACTAAAATTGAAACTTCTATAAAATTTCAATAATTTATGGTAGCATCTACAATCCATATGTAATCTAATATGAGGTTCACAAATCAAACCACCATTAGATGCTTTTCACATTTCAAATTAAAAGAAACTAGAAAAATGATCTATTCTAAATATACAAATTAAATGATTACAAATGAAAACAAGTATATTATAAATAATAAAATTTCAAATTTAATTTAATAATAATGGTTTTTTAAAAGTTCATGAAATTTGATTTAACTTAATTCAAATTATATAAGTTGTAAATGAGCTACAAATATAAACATTCAACAACTATAGCACACATGCCAATGATCTAATGACTAACCACAATTTATCCAAATCTTTTTCAATCTAGTGCCCATTGCCATAAATAGTCATATATTTTTAACCAAAAGTAAAGTGTTCATTAAAGAAGTTTTAAAGTGGTATGATTGTTGTAAGGGTGTTCTTCAAATCCACCATAGATAAGGGTGTTCTTCAACTCCACCATATATTATTTGTTGACTAAATATCTATTCATCTTCATCTCTTGTGAGGCTCTACATAATTTAGTTATTCATGGCTTGATCACACATACAAAAACTAATACCTAATTGTGAGTTTCTAGAAAATGAAAAAATAGATTCTTCCATCATACATGCAATAATTAATCCATAATTTTCTGTTTCTAGATATGATTATGATTTTCCAAATATTGTACTATAATTTATCATGTTATGTATATATGTTATGTGATCTCTACCGGCCTCTAATCATTTCAAAGGGAGTTGAATGTTTAGTCTCCTAAGCCATATGGAATGGACAGTCATAGTGAACATATAGCAATCTTTAGGAGGTTGATTAAGTATAAGATGCCTTTGGAATTGAATGACTCTTTTTTGCATCTGGTTATATTTAGATTCGGTATTTGAGAGTGGAACTTGAATAGAAAGGGTGAGCCAATTGAAGATGTTGAAGATAATGGCAAGAAATTATAATAGGCACACAACTACTGTAGATTTCTCTAGCGCCTGCATGCAAACCTCAATCATGTAAAAATATATATTAGATTTCTTTGGCACTTGCATGCAAACACCAATCATGTAAAAATATATATTTTCCATAGATTTCTCTAGCGCTCACATGTAAAACCCAAAACAGACAATTATTTATTTCAACTAATTTTTGCCAATTTTTGCCACTATTTTTCTAACAGATAAATCTTTGATGATTGTGTGCATCTATAAAGTATTATCAACCTCAAACTCTTGATAACGTTAAAAATTTAACTCTCTTTACTAACAAATTTAATGTTTTGACATCCATTACAAATCCATTTGTGCTAACTATAAATTCACATTTTATGCAAAAGTTCAACTATAAAGTCACATTTTATACAAATTCTAACCCAAAAGATTAGTGCAAATCAATCTACTAAATAGCCAAGATCACTCTTGACAGGTAATTAAACAAAAATCTTGACACCAAATAGCCAAGATCACTCTTGAAATAATTAAATAAAAATCTTGACACCAAATAGCCAAGATATATTTCAAATCATTATTCTGCCACAGTATTACTATAGGTCAAATTATAAACTTCACAAAATTGCATTCTATTTATCAATCCAAACTCAACTTTAGCACTATAAAATATTTTAAAACTTGAACTTTATTCATAAACTACGTTATCTAATACTTTGAGAAATCCATAAGGGCATGCAACACACAGTATTTTCATAGGCAATGAAGACAACTAGCCAACATGCCAGACTACAATAAAATTACCTTGGATAATCATGGGTGAAAGATAATGGATCAAGCATTAGATTTTAAAATATTATACTCACGCATTCTATACTTTAAGAGGTTTCTTTCATGTATTATTGCCATTCATCAATGGCTTTTAATCCTGAAT
>VDFB02117925.1:0-17546 GCA_007258455.2 Sequoia sempervirens | reverse complement strand
ACAACATTGTGTTTTCTAACATAGCATAAAGCTTAGATTTTGCATACATAATCAGTCATATAGATCACTTAATTGCACTTATTTCATTTCATTTAGCTTAAAAAACATCATGAATTACATAATTTGAATGAACCTAGTTAGCATTTTTGGCCTACCTCTCTCCTTTTAGGTGAAAAACCCTAGAAGAGTAAGCGAGTCTTGTGGAGCCAAAAATCTATTGTTCAAAATCAAACCAAATCAAACCCAACATCAAAAATCTAAAATTCCTAAATTCTAGTATCTCCTTCAAGGATCTTAAGATTTTACTCATTCACAATCACCCATCTTTCATTATCTCATTACCATCCTTTGATCCTTAACATCTTAGACTTTCTTTTTTGTACCTAAAGTTTAGATTAATCTAAGGATTTATAGGTTCACCTCCCACATTCCTAAAAATTGATCCTTATTTTATGGTCCAAACTAGGTCTCAACACAAGAAAAACATGGAAGCCAACAAAGAAATATCTACTTCGAGTGACTTGAGTCAAACCGCTCCTGAAATCAATCCCATTGGGTCTAGCAATCCCTCACCCAATATTCCTCTAATACCACAAGATCCTCGAGAGGGATATTTTCAAGTGGAGGACATCACCAATAATTTCCTAGGAATGACTCAAGATGAAATCATAGAAATGGTCCAAAACCATGAAACTCACAAAATTGTCAATGCCATGATGAGACTTAATCCTTCAAAATGCATGCTAGAGTTGGCAAAAGAAGGGGCTGAACTCCCTTCTGATTATGAGGTAAGCACCATTATGGAGAAACCTTTTGAGAATATGTCGCTTGTACCATTCACACCATCTTTTCAAAACATCATCCAACCCATTCCACAACCCACATCATCCCTTGCTCCAACTCAACCCATTGTCAACAAGGGGAGTTCATTACTCCATGCTCTTCAAACACACCCCCTTGTAAGTAATAAACAATTGGATGCAAATACCATCTTGGGTCTATCAAATACCGTCCCTCAAGATCCCAAGCATCCATACGTTCCACTCGTCTTTCATGACACCAACAACCCATCCTCTTTTGTGGCATATTCTCATAATTCACAAGTCTCTCTCCCCATGGTACCACAAGAACAAGTGGGTCTATTTGAACAAGGGGGAATATTTGGGGCCTCATATTCACTTTCTCAAGGGAATCTACCACCAATTCCACCACCAATTCCTCTACCACCAACATCCACATCAATCCTTGGTCTATGGAAACCACCTTTACCTAACATGCCAATCACAAATCAATCAAACAAAAAAAATCCTATAACCATAAATCAAATCAGTGTACCAAATCCTCCAAACATGTCACTGATATCGCAACAATAGGTGGCATCAATCCAGGCAGTGCCATCAATCACTACACCTCAAAATGTGGTCTCCCAAGGACCCAACATATCAATTTCCCCATCTACCACAATCACTCAAAACACATCTCAACAACCACCTCAACAAAATCTCATCACCCCATCTCACACAATTATAAATCCTTTACCACCACATCCAAATCCAAACATGGCGAACCAATATAGCATAACAATACAAGCAGCTCAACAAGCCTATCAAAAGGAACTCTAGCAATACCAAAATCAACAAGCTACACAAGTTGCACAACAAGTTGCACAACAAGCACATGCACAACAAGCCACACAACATGCACAACAAGCCACCTAGGCACAAGTCCAAGCTTTGTTGCAACAACAACAAGCCACATAGGCTGCTCAAGTAGTGCAAGCCACACAAGATTCCCAAGCTGCCCAACAAGATCAAGCACAGTACCAAGCTCAAAAACAAGCATACCAGCAAGCTTTACAACAATATGAAGAGCAACAAGAAGTAGTCCAACTACTATCCCAACAACAAGCATTGTTGGCACAATAGTAGAAAACCCAACAACAAGCATTGTTGGCACAACAACAATTGCAAGCATACCAACAAGCATTTTTGGTGCAACAAAACTTGCAACCACCTCCCATGAACACACAAAACAATCCACCCATGACACCAAAAATCACACCACCTAAAAACATATTCATTCCACTACCCAATCCGTAAGATGATGTGTCTACACAAATCAAAGTTCTCTCACAACTGCTAGACCTCCAATCAAGGAAAACAACAAAAACACCAAAGAATTTTTTCCCTTATCTGTTCGATAGGAGCATTGTGATGAAACCATTCCCACAAGGATTTGAAACCACTAAATTTGACAAATATCATGGGATGGGAAGCCCTAAATATCACATCAGGGAATTCCAAATACATTGTATGGAGGTTGCATATGGAAATTCTTACCTAATGCGACTGTTTCCTCAAAGTTTGGCTAGGCCCACAATGGAATGGTTCTCTCATCTACCCCCTAGAATCAAAAAGTTCCAAGAAATTATGGACGCATTCAAACAAAATGATTCATTCAACATAGGCATGGATGTGAGTCTAGAAGAGATATCTGCCTTAAAACAAGCCAAGGGGGAGGCATTTGCATCTTTCTTACAATGATGGCAATCCAAAGCCAACATAAGCAAATGGGTCATGCCAGAGGAACAACAAATATGTACCATCATCGCCAATCTCGAAGGGACCTTGTCCTTCCATCTAAAAATTTAATGCATCACCATTTATGACTAGTTGATCCCCAAGGCGCTCAACATTGAACAAAACCTTATCACACAAGGAGGGACACCTACTTATCAAGAAAACCACACATCAACTAGTTACAATGAAAAAATTGGTACATGCCTGTGAAAAATAAGAATGTCACTAACGATGGTGTCGTTGATGCCAAAGTTGTGATCAGTGCTCAAAGGAAAAACACACAAACATATTAGCAACTGCAAGCCAATAAGAAAAGCAACAGGAAAGCCAACACCATAACACAACCAAACAACCAAGCAGTTAATAATCTGAATAATCAAGGGGGACCACCCCCATGGAAAAAATATTCCCCCAAGCAGAAATACACACCCCTTGGGGAATCAATTGAATCTGTCATGAAGAAATTGGTACAAGAGAAACTCATTACAATCCCCATTTATGAGAATTATCAAGAGCCCCAAGTGAAACCACCATGGTACAATAAAAATTACCTTTGTTATTTTGATAAAATCAAGGGGCATACAATGGCCAATTGCATGAGACTAAAAAAATTAATCCAAGACCTTATCGATGACAAAATCATAAACGTTGAGCAACCTTCAGGGAATCAGGACCTAAAGATATACACAAATTTGATGTCAAATCATAATAAGGGAAAAAATGACAATGGAAAGGGTAAGTATAAAAATGTGAACCATGTTTACAACCATTTTATTAAGTCTTTAGATGAATGGGTCACTATTGTCACCATCAAGGGAGCCTAAGTTGATTGTGGAGTCACCACACATGGTGGTAGAGTTACCATTTTTGGACCATCACAACCACCCAAGGCACCTACATCTAATCCAAAATTCATTCCCAATGGTTATAATGTCTTGGACTAATTGAAGAGATCCCCCTCTCAGATCTCCATCATGGAGTTAATGAAAATCTCACTTGTACATAGAAAAATCCTAGAAGAAGCATTAGCCATGTCCTCCATCCCCATGGATCTTGATGTAGATCAATTCCAAGCTATGGTCTGACACCTCACCACACCAAATCTCCTAACATTTTCTTATCAAGATCTCCCAACCCAACCATCTCATAACTGCCCACTCCATCTTGAAGTCTTCGTCCATAAAAAAAAGTCAAAATAATCTTGGTGGATGGAGGTGCAGGTCTAAATATTTGTACCCTCAAGCTAATAAAAAGTCTTGGATTCTTTGAGGATGTCATTAAAAAGGGAAAAGGTATAAAAATCAGGGCATATGATGACTAGGAAAGAATCTCAAGGCACTATTCAAATCCCTATTCAAGTAGGGCCAGGTATTATGGAAACCACATGCCAAGTCCTTGATCTTGAATTACCTTACAGTATCCTCTTAGGATGTCCATTGATCCATGGGATGCAAGTTGTGGCATCCACCTTCCACCAATGTGTCAAGTTTCCTTATCAAGGTCAAGAGATCACCATCCATGGGGCTCCCGAGCCATTTTATTATTGTAAGAATCTGGAAGCCAAGTACTACAAGATCCCTCAAGTCCCAAAGAATGATGAGGGGCCCACAAATCCTTACATAGACCCATCTACCCTAGCTTCCACTTTTGAGACAAAGACACTTGACATTCCTGACATCTTTGATATCAAAGTCATTATCCAAAACAATGGATGTGGGGACTACAAAATGAAGAAAAATTCTTTTGTGATAAGAGAGTTACCACAATCTCCTAGATCTCATGGGAAACCAAATCCAAATAACAACTCATCCTAAACTTTCAAATCAGACCCCTCTAGATTTAGGTGTTTGGGGGACCTAAGTCGAGAAGTGGTCAGGAAGTGGTAGATGAAAAGTACCCATCAAGTCTACTATACCAAGATAACAGGCCAAAACCTAGTCTTCCCATGGATGATGGCAACAAAGGATTGTAGATGATGCTCGACATGGGCTACAATAGGAACAAGAACTCAAGAAAAATTATAATGGCCTCTTAGAACCCATTATTGCTGAGAAGCACTTAAGAAATATTGGCCTTGGATGCACCCCTCTGAAGGTAACCATTCTTGGCAGAGCTCCTTCAGTTAAAAAAGTCAAATCTCCCCTTCAGTTACTAGTATCCATAGGGTTACCTTTAGATAAATTTACCTTTGATATAACTGACATGTGTGATGAAGATCCCCTCATTGATTTAACTATCCTATTTGAAGAATCTTTCTTGTCAATGATCTCCACCCTATCTTTTGAGTCAAAAAACCAAACCAATGAGCTAAAATTAGTCTATCCCCAACTCATCGACTATGACCAACAAGGACCACCAATTTTGGACACGTTAAAAAATGATGAGGCACTCTCAAAATTCATGGGATTGTAGGATACAGTACCATTCAGAGATCACAAAGCTAGGTTCAACATTATGCTAGAAACACATGCCTATTATGGGGAAACGATTGAATCCCTCAATCACAAAAGTGAAAATTTGAGAATAATCTCTAGGTCTTTAAGTGAAAACCACACTATGGCACTCTCTGACCTAAAAATAGTAAAAATAAAGGATGCATCCAATGGTGAAAACCTCTTTGAGGCACCTAAATATGGGGGATTCAATCTTCCACTTGTCCATTCCGGCAGTTTGGTCCAGCTTGGGTTCCGGCCACCACACATCACCTTCTGTGCGGGAATCCTTTGTTGATGAGGGAACAAGGGAGTCCTGGCTTTGCGTTTCTAAGGGAAAATCATAAGGTTACTGACGTGAGACCCCTGCATGGATATGCACGGTCTTGTTCGAGAAATCATGGTTCACCATCCTAGCTGTCTATCAGTAAGAAAAATGCATCCTGAAATAGCATTATTAGTCCAATTTGAATTGCAAAACTCCTTGATGTTGGCTTCATACAACCAATTGATTATCTAGAATAGGTCTCAAATCTCATACCTGTTTCAAATCCCACTAGGGGCATTCACATCTGCATAGACTTCAGAGACCTTAACAAAGCATGTCCCAAGGATTAATTCCCTCTCCCAAACATTGATATGATCATGGATATGATGGTAGGACATGAAATGCTATCATTAATAGATGGATTCTTAGGGTACAATCCAAATCATGATAGCTAAGGATGACCAACACAAGATGGATTTCACTTGTCCATGGGGGACATACTATTGGAACATGATGCCATTTTGGTTAAAGAATGCAGGAGCTACCTATCAAAGAGCTATGACCCTAATCTTCCATGATATGATTCACAAAACCATGGAAGACTATGTGTATGAGATATTGGTTAAATCACATAAACATTGGGATCACATAGCAACACTAAGCTCCATCTTTGACATGCTAGAAGAATACAAGGTGAGGCTCAATCCAAAAAAGTGTGTCTTTGGGTACAATCAGGAAAGCTACTAGGGTGAATTTTATCTATGAGAGGAATCGAGATAGACCTGGCCAAAGTCAAAGTAATTATCGAGATGGAGGCACCAAGAACCTTGAAGCAGTTGAGGGGTTTGAAGGGAAGACTCTTATCCATTTGTTGGTTTATAACACAGTTAGCAGATAAGGCTATCCCATATTATCATCTACTCCACAAGGGGGTAGCATACAAATGGGATGAGAAATGTGACCAGGCTTTCAATAAGATCAAGGAGTACTTGCTCACACCACTAGTTTTCATGCCACCAATTCTAGGCAAGCCATTGATCCTATATAGATCAGCAACAATAGCAGCCCTTGGCGCTCTCTTAGCTCAACATGATGAAAATGGGAAGGAGAGAGCTATTTACTACATTAGTAGAACCATGGTGGGACACGAGCTGAATTACACATCCATTAAGAAGGATTTCTTAGCAATCATGTTCACTGCATAGAAATTTAGACACTATATGCTAACACATTAGATAAAACTCATTTCCAAGATAGATCCTCTCAAGTGTCTGCTTTCTAAAGCAACACTCACAGGGCGAATAGCTAAATGGGTCATGATCCTAATAGAATTTATGACATTGAGTATGTAGAGCGGAAAGGCATTAAAGGATAGGAAATTGTAGATCAATTAGCAGAGGCACCAATGCATTCAGAAAACTCACTTGTATTAGAGTTTCCCGATGAGTCAATCTTTAACATAAGCATAGCAGATCACTAGAAAGTGTATTTTGACCGGTCATACACACAACATTGGTCGGGAGAGGGAGTCTTTTTCATCACACCACAAGGAGACTACATACCAAGGTCATATAAGTTGTATTTTCCTTGCACAAATAACATTGTAGAATATGAGGCTCTTATCATAGGACTTAGAATAGAAGTACAGTGACAAATCATGGAACTCAAGGTCTATGGAGATTTGTAGCTAATCATCAATCAGGTAAATGATGAGTACCAAATGAAGGATGACAAGTTGAATCCATACAAGAAACTGGTGGAAAGCCTCAAAGAATTCTCCATTGACATCACGTTTGAGAAAATACCAAGAGAAAATAATAGAGAAACATATGCTATGGCAACAATTGGATCACTATTGGATATCCCACGCAACATCCCTAAGCAAGAATTCCTTGTAGAGCAACTTCTCATACCAACATTCGGGGTACCAGAGTCTGAATTTGTGTGTGAAATTGTTGGTCCCAGTGATCCTTGGTATCATGATATATACACCTACTTGAGAATAGGAGTCTTCCTCATTGATATAACCCTGAACCTTAAAAAAAAAAATTTCAAGAAGTTATCCCACTTTGTTATCTTAGGAGACGCCCTATATCGTAGGATTATTGAAGAAACCCTTTTACGAAGCCTAAATGTTGAGGAAGCTTTGACTTCCTTAACCGAGGTACACAATGGCATTTGTATGGGTCACATTTGAGTGAAGGTATGACCTTGGCCAAGAAACTCGCGAGGAATTTGGATTACTCTTGTACAATGGAGAGGAAGTTCCGACTATGTTTGAAGGTGCCTTGCGATTATCAACAATGGGGGATCTCCATGCACAAGCTCAAGGAGGTTCCACCGAGATCATTACACCTTGGCCCTTTTCATAATGGAGGCTCGATCTCATTGGAAAAATCACCCCCACCTCATCTTAGTGGACATAAGTTCATCATCACCACCATGGAGTACTTCATGAAGTGGGTAGAGGCCATTCCCATGACCTATATCATAGGAAAGCATATTTCCAAGTTCATCCTGAACTACTTAATTTTCCACTACGGTGTCCCTCAAGCCATTATCTCAAATAATGGAACACCTTTCAAAAACTAGGATGTTTGAGACCTATGCCAAAAATTCAATATCTAGTTCATCATTTTTCTACTCCATGCTACCCCCAAGGAAACAGCCAAGATAAAGCTACCAACAAAACTATCTTGAAAATCCTGAAGAAAATAATCAATGAAGCTGGTCGTGACTGGCACCTATAGTTGAACCCCACCGTGTGGGCTTACCGAACAATTACCTGCATGCCAACAAGTACCACTCCATTCTCCCTAGTCTACGGATCAAAATCCATACTCCCATTGACATTGAGCTCCCATCCTTAAGAATATCATTGTAAAATCTCACCATTGATGAAGAATATCAGGTGTCACAGTTGAACGAGCTAGAACTACTGGATGAGTGGTGCATGGATTCTCTAAATCACCCACAGGTCTATTAGAACTACCTCAAGAGTAGCTACAATAAAAAGATTAGGAGTTGAACCTTTCAAGTCAAAGAGCTTGTATTGAAGGAGAACTAGAAAAATGTACCAAATCCAGAAAACAAGGGCAAGTTTGAACCCAATTGGTTGGCACCTTTCATTATCACAACAAGTTATAAATCAGAAGCATATCAGCTATCTACACCTGAAGGTGAACCTCTGCAGGAGCCCATCAATAAAATCCCATCTCAAAAAAATTTATGCCTAAACTTAAGTTATAAATCCAAAAATACAAAAAAAAATTTAAAATCATAAAATCCAAAAAAATAGAAAAAGTATCAAAAATAGTAAAAAAAAAAAATCACCCTCTAGTGAAAACCACTTTGGTGGTGCTTTGGGAAAGTACCTTGGTGAAAACCTAGCAAATAAGAGCCTTGTGTAAATAAGCACTTTCCATCGACCATGATCTATATGGCTTGTTCTACATCATTCATCCATCACACTTCCATATCTCCATCCATCACCCATCTGCATTTGCATCATAGCTTGATCTTTTGTTTGTATCATTTCCATCCTAGAACTACTTGGCACATTCCTAAGCTCAATTTGTCATGCCTCTATCAGAGTAGTCTATCACATCGCATAGTGGGGGCATGTTCTTATACCTACATTGGATAGGATTTGTGTATATTCTTGAAGTCTTTCTTAAAATAAAATAAAAAATCCAAAAACATTTAAAAAATTAGAAAACCTAAAAAGATTCAAAACATGTCAAAAATCTAAAAACACTGGTCAAAAAGTTAGGAAAAGTAAAAAAATAGAGTGGTCATGTCGAACTATGGGTCTCTAAGCTCTGAACGTAAGCAAGGCCATCATCAATGTGCCCTTGAGACACCCTAGGTTAGTCCTTTAGGAGTTCGACATAATAAAATGTTGTCTTTCATCTATGTATATATTCATCTTATAGGTTGAGTCAATCAAACTACGTGGTCTCTGTGTGTATAACGTAGGCAAGGCTAATCTTTGATCAACCCCTGAGGCCCCTAGGATAGGTCTTTAGGTTAGGTTCTTGGTCAAAATTTCAGAAAAACACAAAAAACATTAGAAAAATTGAAAATCAGAACATTTGTAAAGCATCTCAAAAATCCCAAAACAGCCTCAAAACATTTCAAAATACCAAAAACATCCATCCCATTTCACTTTCACCTGCAATAAACATCGACTCACAAGACCTTTAGAAAATATTTCCCAACTCTATTGGAATACTACCAGTGAACTGGTTATTAGACAAACTGAGGCCTTGGAGGTTTTGAAGTCTTGCAAACTTAGGTAAAATGGGTTCACTGAGAAGATTGAAAGACATATCTAGCAAAGTAAGATTTCCAAGAAGAAAAAGTTGTTGAGTAACATGACCAACAAGAAAGTTTCCCTGTAAAGATAACTCAACCATTGCAATTCAAATCTCCAATCTACTTGAGAATACTGTCAACCAAAGTATTCCATGAAAGATCTAAATGTTGTAAATACACAGAATCAGGCAAAGCTATTTTCTTGAATCCACCACAAATTTCACTTGGAATGGTGCCACCAAGCTTATTGTTTGAATAGACAAGGTTATTCAACATTCCCAAAATAGAGCACTGAGTCGTTATTTGAACTATGTTGTCTTTGAGCTTAAATGTAGGCAAGGTTAATCTTTGATCAACCCTTGAGACACAAAAACACAAAAACATTTAAATAAATAACCCAAAAATAAAAAAAATAGCCTCATAACATTTCAAAAACATAAAAAACATCCAAATATTTGAAAAAATCCATCCGTCTCATTTCGCTTCACCCATAATAATCAATCATCCATAATAAATCAATCGTCATGTTCAACCTTTGGCAAAACAATTAGAGACAAGTATAGAAAATTTAAAAGTGTAAACACAAATGTCAAGGTCTCAAGTCTAGGTCACTAGGTAAACAAGTTGGTCAATTCTTGGTATCAGTAGCCCATCATCCCATTAATCTCAAAATCATCTGATAACATCATGTCTTAAGATGCATCCTTCCTACAATGGACATCAACATTAGACTTCACCATAGTCTAGTCTTGGCTAGCGGTATGGAGAACATTGAATTGTTTGTTTACTTGATCTTTTCTTGTGATTTATTTTATTGCACATATTCCCATTACCTCTCAAGGATGTCTATCTAAAAATATTTAGAGAGAAAGGAATGGGGCATTGATCATTATATTTTGTTTGCTATGTTTTTTGGACATTCTTATAACATGATTTGGCAAATACTTGCTTTGGTAGGTGTGTATGGAAGAAGTTTTAGATAACTTGTTGACTATTTCATTGATAGGTTATGCCTTTCTGTGTTTTGGTCTAAATGTTTGAAAATTTTGAAATGCATCCTAGTAAGGTTTTTGTATGTCAAGTGTGAACAAGAATACTCCTGTCTATTTTTTGAGTCAAAGTCCATCACACTATATACCACACCATCCTGGTTGTTTGTACCTTGATGCATCGTATCTATGTTTGTTATCAAACATAAGGAAAGTTATGCTCTTTACATCCCTAATCCTTAGATAAGAAAACCATCATCATTCATCATCATATCTCATAAAGTCTTGATGATTCATCAACTTGTTGGACTTCTGCATCTTCTTAGACTCAAGGGTTGATCCCTCTTATTCTTTTTATTTTTCTATCTTTACTAACATTTCTATCCAAGAGTTAAATATGTATGATATATCATAATAGACATGAGGTTACCCATGGCTAATGACTGTCTATACATCATCAAATTTTTCTACATTAAACATTCAAGCTTTCTAGTTCCCTCTGAGTTGAATTAATCTTGAATCTTTATCATGAGATCAACCTGAAAATCGGAGTTTTCACCCGATCTCTTGAGGGGGTAGTGTACCAACATACTTCCTTCAATTGGGGCATCCAAAAAAATTATTTTTTTTTTAAATTTTGATCTCAGGAAGGTTATTCTTTGAACCAATGTAGCAGGTACATTGCTTCAAAGAGGGGAAAAATGTAGACATGCAAATAATCTTAACCAATATCATGCATCTAATTCCATTTCCTCTATTAATCAAATAAAGTAATTGATTATATTAATTCACTAATCATGTTTAATTAAAATCTTCAAAATCCTCTTATTAATTAAATAAATCAATTTGTTTATTTAATACCCAAAGTCCTCTTATTTGATTAAATAAATCAAATTCACTAACCCACTTAAAGTTAATTAAATTTTAAATTAATTAACTTTAATCCTCATTACCCATTCTCTAGTTTTTTACTCAACCTTGGTCAAACTCAACCCCAGAGACTAAGCGGTGTATGCGAGCACCTAGAAAGCAATATGTAGCACTAGGCAAATTTGGAAGCCTAGGAAGAAATTTTGTGTCTTGATACTTCAAGGTCATGTTGACCATTTAATTTTGAGTTAGTGGTGTTAGAAGATGTTAGGATGAAGGTTGATCAGTAGCATATGGTAGATGGAATGAGTTTCACAACTTGTTTCCACTAGGATTCACTAGGAGATGGTAATAAAGCCCAAAATGTTGCATTTGTGCAATTTTGGCCTTATATGGTGGTTATGTCCGACCAAGGGAAATGTAACCACCTTATGAACCTTTTAAAGGTGTGCTTCAAAGTCTTTGTCATAATAGTGGTTTTACAATTCACGAGAGGGAGCGAATTTTAGCTGAAATCACATATTTTTTTAGAAATATAATGATTTAAGCCTTAAAAAGTTCCATTTTAAGGATTCAAATTGAAGAGGATTTGATCAAATCACCTTAGATCAAACTCCCTTGGATAGAACCTCACTAGTTTTAAACCATACCTACAAAATGCGTCTCCTTTACACCTATCAAAATGCTGATAAAAAATCACTTTTGATTTAGATTTTGGGGGATCAAATGAATTCATTTAAAATTTATTTCAAATGAGTATGGTATTCCTTAGAACAAGCTATCCAATGAATATAATTTTAATATGTTTTGGTTTTGTTTTGCGTATTTGTTTTTTAGTTTTATTAAAGATAGGTTTTTCATCTAAAATGAAGGTCTTTGTTCTGCACATGTGGAAAAATAGCAGATTATCAAAAAAGAAAATTGAAAAATATGAGTGCACTAGATATTGAAGTCCTTGGATCCAACAAAAAAAAAAAAAAAATTTGACATATAAAAAAAGTTACACATTATACCGTATTGGTGGTCTCCGAATTGTAATTCGCTTGACTTTGAAACTTGATTAAGGAAAAAATATTCACTCAAAAAATATCTAACCAAGTGGAAGCACTAGATATCAGAGATAAAAATCTAAATTTGAAAGAATTAGAATTTTATTCTTCATGGAAAAAATGTTGTGTTATACGATGAGCGTCACTTTTTAAAAATGTTGTTTTCTCAAAAAATCAACTTTCATGGAGATGGAAAAGAAGTGCAATTTGATTCCAAAATTTTGAAAAAATATTTTAGACTCCATGCACAAAATTTGATGAGACTCTCCTAGTTTGCACCATCTTCACCTCATATTTTAGCCGCCATAGTGCCCATAAATGTAAAAATTCAGCCAAAAAATAATAATTCTCTGTCCGCTTTGGCCAAAAATTGTAAAACCACTCATTATATTTATCTTCTGAACCGCTCCAAGGGTTGTGGCTTTTTGTTTCATTTGAAGTTTGCTGTTATAAGGAAAAGTAATGAAGTTCTTGTATTTCTGGTTTTTAGTTCTTTTAGAGTGTTAATGGAGGTTTCCAGGCACTGAGCAGTGTGTGGCACATGTAATAATTGATTTTCAAGTTTTGTGTGGTCAGTAGTTAGGTTGTTTCATCATTTTCTTGCTTTGTTCTCAGTTAGGTTTTGTTCTTTCCATTGCTGATCAGTCTAGCAGGATGTTAACCATGGAGTCTTAGACCTCTATCTTCCACTATATCTAGTGTATAGTCCATGGAAAATGAGGCTAAGCTCCATGCCTGTATATAGAGTAGGTTTAGGAGTTTGTAGGAGGCAAGGTTTCATGGAAAAGGTCTTTTCCTAGGTGAGCTTGGCTATGCCCGGTTAGGAAAGACAGTGGAAACAAACACTAACATTGCAGGGGTGACCATTCTCTAGCAACTCAGGGTGTGTGGTGGTTGCAAGAGGCCTTACAAAGGCTTGGCAGGAAGCAAGAGATCTCACCAATCCATTTGGTGACTAAAACAAGTTGATTGTTCATTGTGTATTCAAGAAATGGCCTAAAAATCCCTAAAACCTACAAAAAGAGGGTTACGCCTGTGTACGGCTTGTGAAGGCCTATAACCTCAAAAATCTTGGAGAGGTAGGAAAATGAACTAGGGTCTCTTTTGGAAGATTGTGATGTTCCGCAGGAAGTTTGGGAGTTTAAGCCTACTTTCTTGGGTTAGGAGGCCTAATTGGGGCTCAAGGGCTACTAGCCCTTTTTAAACCCTAGAATAGGGTTTGGTGAGAGCGATGGAGAAATGAAGTATGGTGGATGATCAGGAACCCTAGGTGGATAGTTTTGAAGCTATGGAAGTCAACACACACCCCTGTAACAAGTTAGTAAAGCTTGGAGGTTTAGTGGCCTTTAGGGAAGAGTAAGGGCCAAGGTGAGATAGTGGCAAGGCACCAAGATTGGCTTGGTGGAATGAAAGAATGATGATAGTGGGGTTGGCCAGAAGAACTAGGGGTTTCTATACCTAAAATAGGACCTAAAGGTTAAGGTGGGAGAGTCACCTAAGAGTTCTTGAGAATAGGGACCCAAAGCATGGGACAATGAGTGTCTCATCCAACCCTACCCTATCACTAACCCACCCACTTGCACATGAAAATCAAATTTTCTAATTAACTAATTATCTTATTTTCCCTCTCAAAATCACATTATAGGGAATATTCCCTTTATTTGAATTTCTCAATCAAAAAATTTCTCCCCCCAAAACAATTCAAGCACATGCATTTCATGCCTCTCAAACATGCATTTGGTGCCTCTTACAAACACATACAAACTGTGATCAATCCTTAGCCATTAGCTTTGAGACAAATGTCTCAATGCCATTGGTACTTTTTTAATCCCACATTCTTCCTATTCTCTGATTCTTCAAACCTCTAACCTATACATAGATGTCTTCTCTATTTGAAATATATACTGAGTTTTATGCATTCACGCTATACGCACATTCGTCTTCATCACTTGCATCTTGCTCATAATTTTGAAAGCTTATCAAGGGTTGGGAAAGGGCTACTTTCCACATCAAAGTAGCACCAATCCACTATGAGATAGAGTTTGCTTCATGTTTTCATATGCTTTTGTTTAGTTTCATTGTTTTCTTGGTTGCATATTTAACATGATTGAGTATTTCATAGAGATGTTTAATTTGTTATTCTTTAATTAACTAACCATGCTAATACATGTTACACTATTCTTTATTTAATTTCTTTGTGTACCCTCTCTCTATTGACTATAAAATTATATTTTTTCAATGATGATAATTTCTTTGAACGATATAATTGAAATATTTTACTTGATGTAGAAAAATGTTAGCTATTTATTTCATTTCTTGTGGAAAACTCATGGCATTTCCTTTATATTTATATTTACCTATATCTACAAGTGTACTTGAAGTATTGAGTTAACATTTCTATCAACATTTTTTCATCTTTTGTTAAGTAATTTTTTTATAATTGTGGACTAAGATCCATGTTGTTTAATGCTAATAATTAATTTTCATTGTTATCTTATTGAAATTTATTACAAATAGGGCCTTTCAGTGCCAAAAACCCCTTCATTATAGATTAACTTTCTTAACAAATATAAGACATGTTCAATAAAGCAAGTTTATCTAGTCCATGATGAAATATTATTTATAAAGTTTTCAAATAAATCTCAAAATTTGTATTACAATTAAGTATACCTTGATTTATTTATTATTTTATTCTTCATAATATATTTCATCTTCTTGGTTTTGATCTTAACTCCTCTATAAATTTTTATTTTCTAAATCATTTCAATTATCAGCATTCATTAAATCTTGAACAATATTCTCTTTTATTTGTATCATATGATCTATTGTAATAGAATTCACGCCTTTAGAATTAAACTCAACATGAACATGAGATTGGAATTGTCTTTGAACTAATTCATTGTTACATTCTTGTAGTTGTTATATTTCTATCTTAGTGAATTGATCTAAATGCATGTCTCTTTGCAATCTTCTTCCTAATCTATTTTCACCTCTTGATATGTTCATAGATAATGTGATAATATCCCATATGCATTTTGTCTAATTTTTACTTTGATATCATCAACTATCATAGATGCCCTACATTTAACACATATTTTTTACCATGTTTATTTTTGATAATTTCTTACTTTCTCTCTTTTGACATTTATCATTTTTTATGTTGTTATTTCATATGATTTTAGCTATATTTGCTTCATTTTATTTTTATTTTTTGTTTTCAAAATATACCCTTGGGTAAGGAATACATGCCAAATTAGAATTAAAAATATGTCAATCAAATTATAATACATTTAATAATACCTCCTAAAAATTAAATGTATAAATAATTAAAAAAATATTTTTTACATATTATTAATTAATAATTAATTATAAATTGATAGAATATGAATTTACGACATCTATAAAAATTGAATAGAGTATGATTTCATACATAAAGAAAATTATTTATTTAGATAAATATATTTAAGATGTGTATTTGTTCAAAGTATAAAGTTTTCAACAACTAAATTTTTATATCTATCTATATTTTTTTTAATTCCAAAATATTTATTAATTAATTAGATGAGATGAATTTATTATATGTAGTAAACAATGTGAGTAAAATAAAATAATTTTTATATGTAATATTGACTAATAACTAACTACTAATTGATAGAATATTAATTTATGATATCTATAAAATTTCAAATATAATTTTTTTATAAAAAACATCTTTATTTAGATAGATATATTTATGTATTTTTTTAAATAAAAATCATACAATTATTCACTAAATTATTGTTGAAATAATTTATATTTATTAAAATTATTAAATTTCTAACCACTAGTTTATATCCATAAGTATATATATTTTATAACTCAAAATTAGTTATTAATTACATGAGATGAATGTGTGTAATAAAACTAGCATATATATATATATATATATATAATATTAAATACTAATATATATAAAATAGGTTGAGAGTTATTTTTGCCTATTTTCATCATTTTTCTGTAATCAAAACTCTAATCCTAACCCTAATTGAATGCTATTTTAAATTGTAACCATTTTTTTTCTTTCAGCTTCATATTTATCTTCCCAAAAATAATGTTAAAATATATTTAAAGTAATATCTTTTTTTGAAAGATAAGAATATAAGATTTAAGAGTGGATATGGATTTGCATGTCATTTGAACGTCAATTTCTAGCTGAAGAGTTTTTCCTTACACATTTATTTTTGATGGATGCCATTGTAATACACCTGCCTCGTGGCGTTATATATATATATATATAATAAAATATCTCTAGAGTAAATATAGTTAAGTAAATAATATAAATAAATAAATAAAAAGTAATAATTTTAAATAGTTTAAAAAGTCATAAAATTAAAAAATATATTTTTTAAGAATGAAATTCATACTTGTATTTTTTGTAATTATTGGTTATATTTGTATATTTTGACGCTTACACTAGATTACTTTTTAGTACTATCTATTCTTTTTGTCTCTTTTTTTCTACTTTTTCCTTATTTTCTTTAAGTTTTCTTTAAGTTTTGTAATTATTTTTATGTCAAAGGTGTTCCCTATAAGAGATGGACAACCTCCTTTTTTCCATGAATGGCATGTAGTGCTAAAAAAGGGACGACCTCATTTTTTCTATCAATGACATGCAATGGTGAAAAAGTGATGCAATACGATTAGAAGGATCTCATTTGTCCATATTTTTTATAGTTTTTGTTTGCCAAAGTTGATTGGTCATTTTATTCTAAATATTTAATTGTATTACAATTTACTAATCAACTTTGTAACATATTTTTCAATGAATTGATAATTTTAATTAATTTTTAAGAATAAATCTAACTATAAAATTTTGAACATATTCTTAAATATAATGCTTAACAAATTTAAAATCAATTATAATTTATAAATTTACTCAAGTAATTTTTATTATATTTTTGGATATCTTGTTTACTAAATTTTATACACTGAAGAATGTTTTTCAAGATTTTATTCAAAGTAAAAATTATATAAATAAATAGTTGTATATTTGTAGTGTATCT
>VDFB02117924.1:0-17645 GCA_007258455.2 Sequoia sempervirens | reverse complement strand
TCTAACACTTTGGTAATTCTAGAGGAAGTAACACATGACCATAGGTGCCAATAAGAACTGATATGATAATGGGAGGTGGGTGCGTGGTGATGAGTGTAAGTGGGCATTTGTCGAAAAGTATCAGTATCCTGAGAAAAAGGGGAAAGGATGGGGGAGAGTATTTGCACAACCAAAACCCTAGGGTGAGTGTTTAATGCAATGATTATGAAAATGCAATCCTAACTCAACTTTGCCATCTTTGGAGCACTGGTTTTTGCTATAGCATAAGACACGATTCACCAAGGTATGCAGGACCGAGTTAGATTAGTGTCTAATGCATGAGACAAACACGCCAGACAAGAAGGCTATCTCAATAGTCCAAAGTTGCGAGGACCTTGTTCGGGTCCAGTACTGGGATAACCACAAACACAAAAGGATGCCCCAACATAACACAAGACCGTGAGGATCTTGGTGGGTACTATGTGGGACAACCAAGAAGACATCATCAAACAAAAGATCAAGATATGCCCCTATGTGGACCAATCAAAACACGCCATAATATGATGGATCATGGCGGTCTTGATAAGTGATGATAGGGAGCTCAAATGCTAAACAAAAACCAAAAGCATCGAAAAGATCATAATCAATTTCAAATGTCCATTGCCATAGGATCCAAGGGATAGATGGAATCGATGAGGTCTATTAGGAAGGATGTATCCTGTTAAGACCTATGATGGATGCTAAGCGAAAAGATCAGTATGATATAGGGGATTCAAAATTGATTAGGTTCATTGGTACAAGTGGGTTTTGTTTGTTAAGAACCAGCTAGATAAAGGCATAACTTGATGACAACCAGAAAGGAGACAAGACACAACCTAAAGACCTAGGGGCTCGGGGGCCGATCAGAGATTAGCCTTGCCTACGTGAAAGCACAGAGCCCTCGTAGTTCATAGAAAAAGACCCTATATAAAGTGGAAAGAGGACAATGGTGACCGATGATGGACACAAGACGCGACCGAGAAATGCCCCGGGGGAGGATCGAATGACCAACCTTGCCTACATGAAAGCGCAGGGGCAACATAGTTCGATAAAAGGACCATGGAAAAAAGTGAGAAGGGACTAGTGGAGATGAGAGGATGGAGGACCAAGACAAAGTTGATCCGAGAGTGCCCCGGGGGCAGATCACACAATCAACCCTGTCTATGTAAAAGCGCAGGGGCAATGTAGTTCGACTAGAAGATGTAAGTGGTACAAGAGGATGAGATCTAGATGGAGACCGACGCAATGGATGATCCTATATGACGACACAGACCGACGGACGAAAGTCATAAGCTCAAAGTGGGATATAAGAAAGTTCAGGATGAGGGATAGGTAAGATGGGTCGTCCGATGCTCAATCAACAAATACCAAGCGGCCTAGGCTGATGTGGGTGGGGATGAAAGTGCGGATGACAACATAAAGTAACTAGGATGCCAGGTAGATAATGATTAAGCCCTCTATGGATGACGCCTGTTACCAGGTTTTCACCATCCATACTTATCCAAGGCACCACCAAGAGGTGGTTTTCACCATAGGACGGATTTATTTCTCTTTACTATTTTTTTTTTTTTTGGTTACTTTTCTGATTTTTTTGATTATTTGATAGGGTAGACCAAGCAGACTTTAAGTGTAGAACCTTTTTAGATGGAGAATATTGATAGGTTCGTTGAGGGGGTCCCCTTCCAAAGTGGTCAACCTGTAAGTTCCAGATCCATATTTAGCAGTTATGATATATGGCCCTAACCAGTTTGCTTCAAATTTGCCTTTCTTGTCACGATCTTGCTGAGTGCGGTGATTTTCCTTGAGCACAAGTTCACCAACTTGGAATTGCCTGGGGCGGACCTTTTTACTGTAATGACGTTTGAGACGATTCTGGTATACTTGTAGATGATCATAGGCCTGTATTCTACGTTCATCGAGTAACTCTAGCTGTGCAAGCCGAGCGACACGAGCATCTTCTTCGCTGATGAGGTTTTTCAAAGAAATTCTCAATGAGGAGCCTAACCTTGATTGGCAAGATGATTTCAGCTCCATATACCAAAGAGTATGGGTGTAATAAATCTGCTGGGGCACGGATGGATAAAGGTAATGCCCAGAGGCGTGGTGAATGTGAAGGCGCCAATTGGCGCCCGCTATTACTGGCTAACCTTTTTCAGATGCGATGAGGGTCTTTGGTTTGGTAGCTTCACCGACCATTACTCCGAGGATAATATAACGTATCAACCATGCTGAATATGGAAGGTATCACAAAGGTGTTTTCATGGCTTGGTTCTTAAATGGTCATATCGAAACGATGGTGGAGGGGATACCATATCTGTAGAGAATATGGTAGAGGATGAATTTAGAAATCTGAGTACCAGTGATTTGGGAGAGTGGCATTGTTTCCACCCATTTGGTGAAGTACTCAGTTGCAGTAATGATAAATGTATGGCTGTTGGATGATGGTGGGTGAATCTTGCCAATCAAGTCAAAACCCCATTGAGAGAACGGCCACGGTGCTAGGAGAGGCTGAAGATCTTGTGCCGGGGCATGGATCAAATCCACATGCTGTTGACAGGGAAGGCATTTCTTCACGAATTCGCAAGCATCATGTTCCAATGTAGGCCAGTAATATCCAACCCGCAAGATTCTTTTGGCCAGAGCCATACCATTTGAGTGAGCCCCACAAATACCACCATGTACTTCTGCTAGTATCATTTGGGCTTTGGTCTCATTCAGACATCTCTGGAGGATTCCATCATACCCGCAACGATAAAGCGTATCACCAACGATGATGTATCGGGATGAACGATGGATAAAGGATTTACGTTGGTTGCGTGTAAGTTCCGGGGGTATGGTGTTGTCACGGAGGTAAGTGTATATGTCTTGGTACCACGGGGAGGTAGGACCTACAACATTGCACACCATGTCACTGTCAGGAACATTATATGCGGGGATTAACAGTTGTTCGACGAGAAACTCACACTCTATTCGATCTTTGGGCATGTCAATCAAAGAGCCAATAGTAGCCATGGCGTCTGCTGCTTTATTCTGCACCCGAGGGATTTGGTCAAACTATATGGAGGTGAAATATTTCTTGAAATCGTCCACCATGCGTTTATAGGGTAGCAGTTTTTCATCCTTTGTGAGGAATTCATCATTAACTTGTCTGATAACCAACAAGGAATCCCCAAAGACTTTCAAATGTGTAATGTGCCACTATTTTGCAATTCTAAGGCCGGTGAGGAGGGCTTCATATTCTACCATATTGTTGGTGCAGGGAAACGCTATCCTGAATGATTTTGGGATGTAGTCACCTTGAGGGGTGACTAATAGAATTCCTGCGCCAGATCCACTATGAGTGTATGAGCCATCAAAGTATAACGTCCAAGTTGGTGCTTCTGTTACTATGTAGATTCCTTCATCCGGGAATTCGGTGTCTATTGGGTAGGCATCTACTAGTGGTGCTTCAGCCAATTAATCAGCAATAACCTGTCCTTTAATAGCTTTGCGCTCTACATACTCGATGTCAAATTCGCTTAGTAACATGACCCATTTGGTCATGCAGCCAGTCAACGTGGTTCTAGATAACAGATATTTCAAAGGATCAATTTTAGCAATTAATTTGACTGGGTGACTGAGCATGTAATGGCGGAGTTTCTATGTACTGAAGACTAGCGCAAGGCACGCTTTTTCCATAGGAGAGTAATTTAACTCATAGCCGACTAGTGTTCTGCTGATGTAGTAGACTGCCCTTTCTTTGAGTGAATCATCATGCTGCGCCAATAATGCCCCCAGTGCGACCGAAGTAGCAGAGATATAAAGTAGGAGGGGTTTTCCTGGAATAGGCGGCATCAAAATTGGGGGATGAGCTAAGTATTCCTTGATTTTATCAAAACCCATTTGAAACTGTGTTGTCCATCGGAACATAGAATCTTTCTTCAAAAGATGGGTAAAAGGTTGACATTTATCTGCGAGCTAGGCTATGAACCGTCCGATAGACTGCATCTTTCCCTGGAGGCTCCTTAACTGTTTTAGATTGCGTGGAGGTGACATGTCCAGAATAGCCTTTACTTTGGCAGGATCAACTTCAATACCTCTGCAAGAGACTATGAAACCCAGCAATTTCCCTGACGTGACCTCGAAGACACACTTCTTTGGATTCAGCCGTAACTTATAATGCTCTAACCTCTCAAATATCTTCTTTAGGATGGTCGGATGTTCTGCTTGTGTTTTGGACTTCCCTAATAGGTCATCAACATAGTCCTCCATGATAATGTGGATAAGGTCATGGAAGATAACTATCATGGCTCTTTGATATGTTGCCCCCGTGTTTTTGAGACTGAAGGGCATAACATTGTAGCAGAAGGTGCCCCAAGGAGTTGTGAAGGTAGTTTTGTGCTGGTCTTCTGGTGCGATTCGGATTTGGTTATAACCGGAGAAGCCATCCATGAGGGACAAAATCTCATGTCCTGCTGTCAAGTCAACCAACATGTCAATATTAGGAAGAGGGAAATCATCTTTTGGGCAGGCTTTGTTGAGATCCCTAAAATCCGTACAGACCCGAATGTCTCCGTTGGGTTTGGCAACTGGAACTATATTGGAGATCCATTCGGAGTAGTCAATTGGTCTGATAAAACCTGCGTCCAGTAACTTCTCCAATTCCTTCTTTACTAACAATGCAACTTGCGGATGCATCTTACGAAGTTTCTGCTTGACAGGTTTAGCATCTGGGCGAATGTCTAAGTGGTGGACCACTAAAGCAGGGTCTAAGCCTGACATGTTTGAGTATGACCAGGCAAAGTTGATAATTCCTTCTTGGAGTAGCTGCACAAAGATCGGATATTCTTGTTCGGAGAGTGACTTGGCTACATAGGTGATCTTTGGACTTTCAGTAGTTCCCAAATTAACTTCTTGTGTCTCTTCAATCAGGATAGATGACTTGGCAGATAGTTGAGTTCCCATAAGGGGAAGATGAACATCTCCATCTTCTGGCGCCTCTTCGAGGTTTTCACCATCAGATGCATCCTTTATTTTTACTTTTTCTAGGTCAGGAAGCGCCCCAGGGAGGTTTTCACCAGATGACCTCTTTTTATTTTTCTGATTTTTATTTTTGCGACTGGAGTGTTCATCCTCCCCCAATCCCATAAGGTTGACATATGTGTCCGTAGACATACTGACAGGTGTGGTGTTGTGTAGGTCCCAATCAATGAGTTCAGGGTGACGAAGGGATAGGCTGATGGTGCAAACGGATAGGCATTCGAACATGGACGATAAGTCAGTGTGATCGACATCATCGTATGCGTGTATGATGGATTCTTCCTCGGGTATGTCTGCCAATGAGCCATCGTCCGTGGTGATACTATTAGAAGTGTTAGATGATGTTGTGGGACTCTTTTGCTTTCTGTCATACCCAATGCCCACATTTTTTGGTAGCAGAGACGTATCAATAGGTTGTAACCGCCCTTGTTCTTGCTTTCCTAGGCCTCTGCCTTGATAGTTATGTTTTTCCACAAACTTTGTCGGCCAGGGGTACTTTTCTTGGAAGTATTCTTTGAGAGGAGTTTCCGGCTGAGGCTTTTCTCGATAAACCCATTGACTGATGTCTTCTTCTGGCGCATTTGTCTTGATACTTGGAGATATGAAGGTGGTGGTAGGAATATTTTTGCCATGGAAGGTGACAGTCTTGTCCTCCTTTGGGGTAGCATGGGGAGGTTGACCATACTCGTGTGGCGATGGTGGCATGGTCGCTACATTAAGCGCAATATGCATTTCATACTCGCCACACCCTTTGTCAATGATCTGGACTTTTGTGACTGCAGGATCAGTGGAAGATGGAGCGGTTGTTACGGTGGATGGTGGATTAACGGGTGATGACTGAGATGCCCCCATTTCAACTCCAGGACAATAATGTAAATGGGGGAATGATGCCTCTAGAGCACGGCAATATTCGAATGGTTGGGGGTCGGCATAGATGGTGACCTCTTGTCCGTTGACGAGAAATTTGAGGCATTGGTGGTATGTGGATGGAACAGGTTGCATAGCATGGAGCCATGGGCGGCCAAGGAGGAGATTATATGGTAAGTCTAGATCAAGGACATGGCAGGTAGTATACTGGAGCAAAGGTCCCACTTGGATAGGGAGACTGATGATTCCTTCTGAATTCCTCTTTGCATTGTCGTAAGCTTTGATTGTAATTATATGGTTGCTTAGGTCTGCTTGAGAATACCCTATCTGTTTTATGAATTTCAAGGTACATAGATTGAGGGCAGAGCCATTATCTACCAAGACCCTTTTTATTTTATGGCGGGCAACTATGACTTCGATATGTAGGGGACGGTTGTGATTAACATCGATACTCGGCATATCATCTTGGCTGAAGTGGAGGTGATGAGACAAAGCCAAGTGTCCCACCAAAGCTTGGAATTGTGTGGGGTTGATGTCATTTGGGACATGGGTCTCCTGCAAGGCTCTATTAAGGATCTCTTGATGTATCGGGGAAGACTTAAGCAAATCCAGAATAGATATATGAGTGGGGGTCTTAGGTGATCAAGGATGTTATATTGAGAGTTTACAGGAGTGGGTTGGATGGGTGTGGAGGCTGCAAGGACGGTGATGCGGGCTCGTCGTGTAGTCACAACACATTGAGGGTCTTTGGCTTTGACGTGTATCATGGATACTCAGGGTTCAACCTGCTCAATGTAATGAATAACGCCTTCATAATTGAAGGGCACATTCTTGTAATTCACATTATTGGTGCTGTTGTCTTGGGGATGACTAGTGGAGGTGCTAGGACCTTGACTATGGTTTGGGAAGGCGTTTTGATAGATTTGCAGTTGAGCATTGGACGATGAAGGTTGACTGGGGTCAACCTTGATATCTCCTCGATCAATGAGATCTTGGACATAATTTTTTAAACCCTGACACTTATTCAAGGAGTGTCCCTTGATTTTATGAAAGTCACAATACTCATTGTCTTTGAACCATGCCGGCTTGGGTTTGAACTCATCGAATGGTTTGGTGACAGGATATGTGATGGGGTAATTGATTTGTAACAATTTATTGAAAACAACACTCAAGGGTTCACCTAATTGGGCATATTGTTGTTTGGTGTTCCCTTGATTACTTTGGTTTGACTGTTGAGGGGGACGAGGTGACCCCTGGGGTACCGATATGGCATTGGGTACAGACTGTTGTTGCCCTTGGGATGCATTAGCCACTTGGACATGTTTGGTGTCTGTCACTCCATCATTCACTGCATTTTTGTTTTTGTTCCAAAATCGTGATTTATCTCCTAATGACCGTTCTTTGTCATGACTGTGTATTTTAATGTGTCCTTTGGCGATAAGGGCATGTTCAAGGATAGGTCCCTTTTCCACTATCTCAGCGAAAGTTGTGACACAGTGTAGTCTAAAATTGTGGGCCATGTCGGGATGTGAATTTTCCACAAAAAGAGTGACCATGTCTTTTTCTTTCAAAGGATTTTTCATTCGACTGGCTAATGCACGCCACCGTTGGAGGTAGCTAGTAAAGGTTTCTCCATCCCGTTGCTTCTCTTTCAAGAGATCTAAGGTGTCAGTATCCTTCCGCAAATTGAAGGAGAAGTAGGAGACAAATTGTTCTGATAAATCTGCAAACATTTTTATAGACCCCTTTTCAAGAGTCATGAACCAATCTAGGGCATGGCTTGCTAGACTTCTTGGGAACAACCGTAAGAGATAGTTGTCACTGTACATGACTTCTTGACACTGTGCATAAAACTCTTGCAAGTGGGCCTTTGGGTCTTTGTCTCCCTTGTATTTGTCAAATTTTGGAATCTCGAAGTGTTTAGGGAATGGGATCAATGATATGGATGGATCGAACGGATATGGGCATATATCTTCAAATTTGAATGATTGTTTTGTGCCCCTTGCTTGAAGATCCTTAAGGGCAGCTTTGATTTCCAACAAGTCCGAGCTAGCTGGTGGTGGGTTGGGGGGATATAGATGATAGAAAGATGAGGGATCTTGTTGAAAGGGTGTCAGATTGTTGAAATGTGGGTTTGGATGATTGGATGATGACACGACTTGATGGTAAGGTAGGGGGTTTTGTTGATATGGGGGTTGTTGTTGTGAGGCATAATATGAATTTGTTTGGTGAAGGTGTGGGGTAGGTTGTTGAGGAACTTGGGTAGGACGTTGTGTATTGGTTTGTTGGTATGGAGGGTATTGTTGTGCGTTGGTTTGTCGGTATTGGGGGTATTGGCTATGTTGTGATTGTTGGGTAGTCGCATAAAATGGTTGTTGGTGAAATTGTTGTTGATTATGATAGTAGTAGTGTTGTGGAGGTTGTTGTTGCGGCATCGAGTGTTGTATGGACTGAGGTGGGATATTATGCTGTGGTTGAACCTTTGGACGAAAAAGGGATGCAAGAAAGGGAGATATGGTTTGGGTAGGCGGTTGAGATGGATTTCCTTGTGATTGGTATGATGGTTGTTGTGAAGAGGTCAAAGTATTGGGTATAGGTTGTTGCGGATGAGACGGCGGAGGTTGTGTGGGCACACTTTGTAAAAGAGGTTGTTGGGTTCCGCTTGGAATGTTCAGCTGGGGGGTGCCTTGTGGTGGCAATTGAGGTGGAATGGTAGATTGGTGAACCTGTTGAGGTGGTGTGTTGGTGGTCCCAGGAGGCGAAAGCGATGTAGCAAAGGAGGTACCCCCAATATTGGCTGTAGGTGGGTTCAAAGGAGGGGGTGCAGTTAATGTTAATGGCAGAGGTTGCAGAATGTTTTGTGGCATGCCATAAGCAAAAGGATTATTGGGATCAGGCCCTTGAGGTCCACCTATAGCTGAGGTTGAAGCATGTGGGGGATAATTAACCTGATAAAGAACAACATTTCCAAATTCGGGTTGATGCCAACCCTCGACTGGAGGAACATTGGAAAAGTATGAACCTTCGGGTGCATTTTGGGACTCTTGGGGTACATTGGATGGGGCACCCCTATATCTGGACAAGTCAACATTGGAGGGAGGTTTAACACCCTTCTCAATTAAGTGGGCCAAGATTTCTTCCCCATGTTTTGCAAGCAAGCGATCGGTCATTTGTACGTTGGCAGGGTTACTAAAATGTTCCTCAAGTGTGAGTTCAGGTTGATTAACCATACTCTCCTCTCCATGTGGCGAGTTATTCTGATTCTTAGTGTTAGAATGTGATGAAGTACCGTTATGAGGATCATGAGGGACGTTGGTGCCCTTGTTGAGGTCTGATGAGACATGAATTGTGTTTTTGGGATCTTGGGGATTATTGGATTGGGCATTTTGAGCTTGGTGGTCGGCCATTTTCTTTGCTTGTGAACGGGTTTGAATGGGCATGCAAATGTGGGATGAGTGGATTAGAGACTTTGTCAAATGATTTGATTATGATGGGATAAGATTTGGATAAGATATTGTTGGGATATATTGGATCGGATTGGATTTTGATTGGATTTGATTGGATTGGATTTGGATTTGATTTGATTGGATTTGATTGGATTTGATTTGGATTAGATTGGATTTGATTTGATTGGATTGGATTTGATTGGATTTGGATTTGGATTGGATTTGGATTGGATTTGGATTTGGATTGGATTTGGATTTGATTGGATTGGATTTGATTGGATTAGATGGGATTGGATTTGATTGGATTTGGATTGGATTGGATTACGAAAGGTGTGAGAGAGAGACCTTAAGCTTGATCATGTGAGATTACCCTTAGTAACCCTAGAGCTTTGATTGATTGGGCCGAGGACGATAACTTGCAACACCGAATTCAACTCAAGATGGAGGCGAATTGATTGGGTTTGAAGTTAAAAACTAATAATCAATTTCAAGTGCTATAGTCAATTCGGGTAACCACTTAGTAATACAAGGTTAGGATGGTTTGGCTATAGGTGGTGTTTGGAGATGCAAATGGTAAGAGATGATTGGTGGATTAGGAAGAACTTAGAATGAATGGGGGGTTAAGGATAATTGTGGAGAATGTATGGGGATTTAGGATAGTTGAACGAAAGTTTAGAATAAGGAGATGGAGGTTTAAAAGGGATAAATGGAGGTTTTTGAAAGTTTAAAGTGACAAAACGAAGGTTTGGGATGATGAGGTAATGGTTGGGAATGGTGAAATGAAGGTTTAAAGGCTGAATGAATCCAAATGGGGGGGGGGATTTCAGGTGTTCAGAAGGGCGTAATTGTACTTCTGTAGCAAAATAGGGGCGTAGCTACACTTCTGCAGCAAAATAGGGGCGTAGCTGCCCTTCTGCAGCAAAACAGGGGCGTAGCTGCCCTTCTACAGCAAAACAGGGGCGTAGCCGCCCTTCTACAGCAAAACAGGGGCTTAGCCGCCCTTCTGCAGCAAAACAGGGGCGTAGCCGCCCTTCTGCAGCAAAACAGGGGCTTGGTTTGATGCAAATGGCTATGGCAAGGACTTTAAAATGATAATGATAAGGCCAAATTGTTAAGAATTCACTGGTTTCTCACAAGAAAACACTCTCAAGCAAATACAACCCTATGATTAGTGTTGAGGGTATGGCAAAAGTGGTCTTAATCTAGGATGCACAAGGTATCTAGGGAGTCCTCGATATACTCTCGGTACGTGAGGCACAACCATGAACACCAGCCCGTCACAAGTGTGAGTCGGGAGCCCCAGCGAGATACTGAAGGGCTCGGACCAACTATTCACGTCTATCTAGGTATCACCCTAGCTTCGACGCTCCGCCAATTACGACGTGACTGGATTGGGGTACAACTTTCGCTCTCCCCCCTTTGTATACCCCGCCAGTACACGTGGTTGGAATCGTCCCTTGGGGTGATGAAATCCCCAAGCAGGTCCCACTATGAAGAAAGCACTAACCGCTTCCAACTACTCCCCAGGCTCACACGAAGTGCAAGGGGAAAGCGGAAACAAGCTAATACTCCCTTAGGGTAACACAAAAAGACAAGAACAACAAGCAACGAATATTACTCCCCTTAATTAAGCTATGTTCTTAGATTAATGCAAACAGCAAGGATAATTTTAAAGAAGATTGAGCAAATGGATAGCCCTGCAAACAAATATTAGATATTTTATCCCGCTTTCTCCATCAACTTCACAAGAATATGCTGCAAAAGGTTAGTACAAAACACATGTATCCCTGCAAGAACAACGCACGAGAAAAATAAAGCAACTTAAATCAAATCAAAACAAACAATTTTGCCTTCCGTAAGACAATACCTTTGCGCTGAAAACAAGGCATGACGCCCCTTCCGCTAAAGAAAAACAAAATTCTTCATGAAATGGGCGAGTCACTTCAAAATGGGGCGTACGCTCTTCAGGTAAAAATGGGGCGAGTCAGCCTCTTCAAAAAAATGGGTGTGTAGTCAGCCTTCAGCGAAAAAAATGGCTTCAAGGAAACGTGAAATTCTTCACAAGAAAAATTAGCCGCCTCGCTGAAAATGGAAGCGAGCTGTTCTTCAGGTAAAATGGGCGAGTCAGCCTCTTCAAGAAAATATGAGCCTTTGGCGAAAAATGGGGCTGTGAGTCACTCTTCACAAGAAAATAAAATGGGTGTAGCCTTTCCCTACGACGGTTCCTGAAAAACTTAACAACACAGAACGTAAAATATGGGAACCCGTTTGTGGGTCCCACCGGGCGTGCCAGAAATGTATACCCTGATATTTGCACTTCTCTAAATGAGCAAAACAACTAAGAAATATGAAAAACAAAATATCAAGGACACCTCAAGATTAGCCAAAAGAGAGTGACAAAACACTAAAGAAAGTAGATAGCACAAGACAAATAGTTTTACCTTCCTTTGTTGTTGATACTCCTTTGATTGGCCCTTGCTTAAGATAGGATGTGTGCTCCTTGATGGCTCTATTGAAGATCTTTACTATGTGCTTGGATGCAAATGCAAGTGGATGTGATTGAAAATTGGATGAGTCAAAATGGGCATGTAGTTGCAAATTGACTAAGTGTTGTAAATGCCCTTGAGGAGGGGGTATTTATAGGAGAACTTGAATTCTCTAGAGAATTCAATGGTCAAGATTGATCCAACAAGGTCAAGATGAAGGGCTATGGTGGGTTGAGAACCCACAAGCCCTCACATCTTGACATGTGGAGGTGAAGTGGCCAAGGGTGGATGAGATGGAAATGAGTTGTCAAAAAGGTACATGAGGTGGAAAAGGACATGCACCTTGGGGGATGAGAGGATTTCCACAAAAAGGGATTTCTTGTCCCCAAGTGGGAGTGAAAGGGACATTTGAGGAATTTTAGAATTCCTCAAAAATCTACATGGGAAAAGGAAAGGTGGTTGGGGGATAAATGTGAATTAAAAATTCACATTCCTAGGATGATCTAGAGGATAAAAGGTGGGCTCCAAAAAGGTGGGACTTGGTCACATGTGGAGATTGTGACAAGTCTAAGGTTCTAGAAGCCTTGGAAGAATGGAATGTGAATTAAAAATTCACATTTAAAGGAGAGGAATCTAGGGCAAATAAATGTGAATTAAAAATTCACATGGGAAAGGGGGTCAATGTCCAAAAAAGAAAAATGGAAGAGTTGACCAAAAAGTGGTGCTAAACTTAGCTAATGACTTTGGTTAAGGTTGTGCAAATATTGGATTAGGCTAATTAACAGAAGATTAGGGGCAAGTGGCAAATGTAGGAGGATGTGACATTAATCTTTGATTAAGAGGATGCACATCATAACCCTGAATTAATTAAATTAATTCAGATTAGGGTGAGATTATGGAGGATGTGACAAGGAGAGAGAAAGTGAGGAATTTTAAATTGATTTTTAAATCAAAAAGAAGAAGAGTGACTAAATTAAATAAATTAGTGTATTTATTTAATTTAGAGAGGAATAAGGTAAAAGACAAAGCATTAATTATTAAATTAAATACTTTATCGGTATGAGACAAAAGGTGTAATATTAATTTAATTTAATAAATTAATATTAATACGATAGATGGAAAGGCAGTAATTTTAATCATATGGAAGTGATTAAATTTGGATGCCTACTGAATTTGTGAGCTGCAATCACAAGATAGTGAGCCACAATCATTGGTGGAGTGAAAAAAATTCAAATAACAAAGCATTTGTAGGATCGAGCGACACAACTGATAAAATCTAGAGCAACACATTTGAAGCACAGTGAGTTGCATCCATGAAGCTGACTACCACAGTCACAATTCCTTTCATCATAGTCACCATTCCCTGAACCACATTTGTTGCATGTACAAGTTAACCAAAATGATGCATTTTCCTATTTGGGTAAAAAATTCAAATTCAAAATTTCTTTTAGTTTTTCCTATTTTTGCATTAGGTTAGGAGTTTTGGTGTTACTAATCTTCTATTTTAATTGCATGGATTGTGTTTTGGAGAAGAAAACCCCTTAAAACTACTAATTTTTTTTCTTGTAGGATGTTGATTGAAGAATATTTCTTAATACTACTAATTCATGCTTTTGTAGGGCTTTTGAGTGTCTTCATTTTTGTTAAAATAGGAACATTTTGATTTGGGTTTAAGAATAAATCAGTGTCTTTTGTTAAGTTAGGAACATTTCATTTTGGGATTAAAATGAACTAGTGTCTTTTGTGTTTGGTGCACTTGCAAACCTCTTTGTTGTAGAACCCAATAAGGTGTAGTGAGAGTATCCTCTCCCCTCGCCACTTTGTGGATCTTGGGTGTTAGAGAAATCACTTCATCTTATCTTTTTTATTTTACAGAGGGCCTACCCTTGGAGAAGTAATCACTCCAATGGAAATAGCCCAAAATGTTTTTTCCCTTAGGTTGCTAAATAAAAGGATAAGGCCAGAGGAAAGCCCTAAGTGACATTAGCCTTTTCTCGATAGTGCCAATCCAAAAGGGGAAGTACTCACATTTATGTGTGGTATTCTAATGTGCCCAAGTAGGGCTAGTTAAAGCCTTAATTGGCTTGTTGTATGCTTGCAAGGTGTCAGTCCCCTAATTTGTGACTGGGAACCTTCTTTAGTGACCCCCCTTTTGATTGAGATTATTTGGTGTCATTCTCACTGCAATGGATGCACATCATTCCTTGAAGTTACTCACCATGAGGCTCCCTTGAGACTAGATAAAAATCATTGGCTTAGCATAAGCTACTTGTAGCTTTCCAAGGAGAGAAAGATTAAGTCATCCTTTTAGTCCTATAGGCCCCTAGCTACCCTCTCTCACAAATACAAGTGTACACACCCCCTTAAGGTGTCCCTACACTTTCATCGAATGAGATTCCAAGTTGTGGGCCTAAGAATGTTGCTATTGGCCTTAACCTTAGGGATAAGAAGTGCTTTATTTTTTTTAGTATTGTGTTATACCAATGGAAATTGGGGTAAATAACTCTCAAACATACACTATTTGCATAAGGATTTGAAAATTCAATAGCCAAAAAAGTGTTTTCAAATTTTTTGTTGTGTTTTTAATCACATTCTAGAATTTTCCTAAAACAAAAATCATTCAAAAACATCAAATTTTAGGCAAACAAATTGTGAACTACAACTGTTAGATAGTGAATTGCAAATGCAGAACAGTGAGTTGCAATTGTGAACCACAATGGTGAGACCTTGTACCACATCTATGATACAATGAGCCACAACTATAGAATCAAAAAAATTCAAAGAAATCCTTGTCCAATCTTATTCCAAATCACATTCTGATTATAGACTTGCTTAGTTTGACCAGTCCATTTCATCACATCCATTTAGGTTTGTCTTGCATTTTCTTAGCTAGATTCTATAGCCTTATTGCATTTCCTAGTGGGTCTTAGATCATCCTTAGCTATAGGCACCCTTCAGATTTCATATTAGGAGGCCTACCATATCTCTAATTAATCCATGGTTGTATTTCTAGATTTTTATTGACCTTATCTTTCTACCAATCAATTGGGAATCATCATTAGGTCTCAAAATTATTTTTTAGTTTAGACTCACTTTGTCAAATCAATCATCAACTTTTCAAAAATCATCTTCTAATGTTTGGAAAATGTAATTTGTTACCTTGGTCTACCATAGTTTGGTTAGCATCCTTTTTCTTAGGTCCAAAGGTGCATACCCTTAGTTTCATTTGGCATTCCTTAATCTTAGTTGCATATCAAAACCTTAGTCATAATCTCATTTGGTCTCATTGTATCACATCCTTTGGTCATAAGGACATTATCATCATTGCATTTCAAACCTTTTTCCTTAGGTGCATTAACATTTTGCATTCTTATATCTTTAAAAAATACAAAAATATATAGCTTAGTCTCATATCCAACCTTGCATTATCACTTTACATATCCTAAGGTTGCAAGTCTTAAATGGTTCAAACAAGGTCATAAAGGAAAAGAAAGGACATGGATTCTTCAAGTGATCCCCTTTTCAATACCACAAGTGAAATAAACCTTGGTTCAAATTCAAATCCACCTCAAACACCAAAAATGGAAGCCTAAAATCCATTTTCCAATCTCACATTAACTAATGTCAACAAATGCTTGACCCCCAAATAAATTGAACATGACGCTAAAGACCAAAGAATTATATGTATTGTGGATGAGCTTGTTAGTGTATACCCTAACAAATTTTTTCTCACACCTTCCAAGAAAGGTGCCAAACTCCCCTTTGATTATGACACTTCCAGAATTGTAGAGGGAGTAACACTATAAAAAACACAAGGTTCTATTCAAAATACATTTACACAAGGTCAACCCACTTCACAACAAATATTCACTAGTCTACCCCTTGGGGCCACAACACACATTGCAACAACTACACACATCCACAATCCACCAATATTTGGAGCCAAGAGAATACATACCATGTCCTAAGGATCAACATTCACATTTGGTATCCCATATTCTAATCCCTTTGGTGTAACATTTGTAAATCCATTTGGCACACAAAAAAATACACCCTTAATCAATGCAAGTCAAAATCCGCCAAAAAAATAAGGGGAATTCATATTGTCACATCTAGGGTTCCAACACAAACAATTAGTGCTACACCTAATACCAACATGACCTTTGGAAACAATTTGAACACCAATCCCCTTTCATTGCAATATGTCACACCAAATTCCTATTTCATACCACAAAATTAAACCAACACTAATGCCACATTCACCCCACATTATCAACAAGGTAATTTGAATCCTTTGCAACAAAATGTCAATCAAAATCACACATTGGTGTCAAAATGATCATACAACACTCTTAAAACCAATACTGATCCCCTTATGCAAAGTCAACCCAGCATGACACCCTCCCACATGGACACCTTGGTGCAATAGATGCAAACAATACAACAAATGAAAAACATACAATTGGGGACAACTAAGAAGAAATATTCAATGGAGGAATTGTGTCCTTACCCTTTCGACAGAATTCTATACATGCCACCTTTCCCTTCACATTTCACCACTCCAAACTTTAACAAGTATAAAGGGAAATGGAATCCAGTGAAACATATATTAGAATTTAACATGGAATGTATGGAAATTGCTTATGAGCCCACTTATTTGATGAGAATATTTCCATGAAGCCATTTGGGGTTGGCTCTAAAATGGTTTGCACACCTTCCTCCTAGGATAAGAACATGGGGTGAATTGGTTGATAGATTTATTAACCACTTTTCTTACAACATAGAAAGTGACATGACCCTAGAAAAATTGTGCACCACCAAACAAAAGGAAGGAGAGTCACTCACATCATTCTATAAAATATGGAACATGGCTAACACATGTCCTTTCTATATACCTGAGAAATAATTGGTCACCATTTTCATAGAAATCCTTAACACATAATTGTTGACCCAACTTCAAATTCAATGTTGTACCACCTTTGAATATGTCATTGGAAAAGGGTTCTTTATTGAGAAATCTCTTGTGGCAAAACAACTAGTAAATATCTTCAAAGAAACCCCAAATTCTCCTAGTGACAAAGACAAATTTTGGTCTCGAAATAAGAATGTCACCAATGATGGGGTCGTGGATGCTAAAGTGTAAATCAAAGTCACCCAACCCTTCATCTCAAGGGTCCATCCACATGAAGCACACCAACACCTAGCCATGACCAAACATTAATTGTTTTCCAAAATAATCAATAATGCAAAGGACCTCCATTCACTAAAAGAACATACACACCCTTAGGGGAACCCATTGAGTTGGTTTTGAAGAAACTTTTACAATAAAATATCATTCAAATTCCTGACATTATGACATATAAATTGAAACTGGTTAAACCAAATTGGGAGAATGAGAATGAATTTTGTGAATATCATTGTGGCAAAGGACACAAAACATCATCATGTCGGACACTCAAAAATATTATCCAAGATCTTGTTGAACTAGGAGATATATTAGGGGATAATTCACAAAGTAAAATCAATGTTGATCATACCATATTCAAAACTCCCTTGCAAGACCATGGGAAATGGAAGGCCTCTAGTTTAGGAAACAACAACAATTCTAATTATAACTGCATTGTCCATTACTATACCATTAATCAAATTCGAGCCCAACTTGATAATCATGTCGCTACCATCACCATTAATAAAAGTTCGGAATGTGTCATTACCACTCATAGAGCTAAGGTGACCTTACAATGGGCTACCTCTAATCTACAATCAAAAAGTCAGTATAACTTCCTTGATCATCTAAGAAAGACGCTCA
>VDFB02117923.1:0-66156 GCA_007258455.2 Sequoia sempervirens | reverse complement strand
GGAGAAAAATTTTCTTCAGATGCTGCCTCTGCAAGGGTGAAATTTTCAATACGCACTGATGGACCTTTGGAGGTCTTAAAGCAGGGATGCAAGCGAGTGTCATTGCCTCCTCCATACCCAGAATATGCTACTTTTATTATCAGGGATTTAACTTGTGAAGGTCATTTTTCCTACCTGCATTCTTACCACTTCAAATTGCTAAGTCATATGAGGCATGGATTAGTTGTTAATGTTCTGAACTTTTTGTTAAACTTTCTGGAACAATGTGCCCACGGAACCCAACAGGGGAAAGATAATTCTATTGCTCACCATGGCCTCATAAAATTGTTGATTGCAAGCTCTTTGAGAGATGTATCACCTCTTTCCTGGGAAGAATTTGTTGCCCAGAAGATCCTACAACGTCTAGAACCCCCTAGAGCACTTACCCCACGGCCTCGAAAAAAGAAAGAAGAAATAGCATCCACTAGTAGAAGAACAAGGCAAGCATCATCTGCTCCTATAGCACCTGGTCCTGTAGCTCTCACACCAGAGTCCTCTATCCGGGTGCAAACTAGGGCTGCCAGTAGGAGAGAGATAGAGAGGAAAAACTAAGGTCAGAGAGTCATCTGGGGTTGAGCAAATCCCAGAATCTGACCCCCCTTCTCAAAAAAGGCAACGTTCTTCTCCTGCAGCTTCTTCCCCTGCAGCATTGTCTCCTACATCAACACCTGTTGCCGTCACCATTTCACCATCATCCTCTGACAAGGAAGAACCTTCTAGGCAATTCAAAAAGAGGAAGGCTACGAGAGCACCTCCTGCATCCACAACACTGCCAAGAAGAGTTTCTACAAGAACACAATGTAAAGTATCCCCTGCTTCACCTCAACCTAAGGTTATTGTAATTTTAGAAGAATCTGTTGAGTCTGAACCTGATGTTTTTCAGAATATGTTTGAAAGTGCTGCACAGAGTTCATTTGTTATTCTTGAAGAAGAACAAGTTGAGATAAGGGAAGTTGAGCATAATGAAAGAGGAGTACCAAGTCTTGATGACTTGGTTTTTGCAGCTATGTAGATTTCAGAGGAAGCACAGTCTTCTCCACTACAGCAACAAGAATTTTTCCTGCAGCAAGAGGAAGAACAGACTGAACCATTGGAAGTGGTCAATGAAGCCTCAATTCCCCCTGCAACTTGTCAAGCCATTGTTATTTATAAGAAAACATTTTAAATTGAATTTTTGGAATATGTCAAAGCTACATGGAAACCGGTTACATTACAAACCCTGACTTTCCGCCACCTAGCCAAGACTGAAATGCAACAAAGTCTTTGGGAGGAGGAAAAGAAGAAACTGAAAAAGAAAATTGAAGAGCAGAAACTGGAAATTCAGGAGTTAAAAGAAAAGATGGATGAAATGCTGAAGGTAACTGGTCAGATTATGGAATGCAGACCACCACCCAGAGTTTATGCTCTGTGCCTCAAAAAATAGTTCTTGCGGTTTCAACTGATGAGAATTTCTAGAAATCAGGATCCTATTCTTCACAATGCTAAAGAGTTTTATGATGCATATCAAGCAGCCCCTAATTGGCTCAGAAATTCTTTGTGTGAATTTTACCTTCATGGCTTCTTAATTCCATTTGAAACAGAGTGGAATCCTCTTCTGTATATTGGTGATATCCATTTGAGATTGCTTATGTCTTGGGCAACAAATGAAGCAAATTATGGCAGGCAATGGGAAACCTATGAAGAAGCCGAAAGGAATAAGCATGTTCCATTGCGTTCTGAGAGTTCAAACCCCTGCACAATGCTAAAAACCTAGCTTACTTTAGCATATGGTATTAATAATGATACAGCCAGAGTGAAAATATTTGATCTCAGGAGACAGGTATATGATGAATTTCAGGAACAATCATACTCGTTTTGGAGACTGTCATACTCCAGAGTTGAAAAGAGGTGGGAAAGATTAACTGTTGGGTTAAGAAAGTCTGAACCTCACAGTCCACTAAATTTTACAGCAACTCTTAAACGATCAAGCAAATACATACAGCTAGGACTCCAAAAGAGGTTTGAATTGTGGTTTCCATTAACATTTAGACCTCCTGTGCTAATGCGACCCCTTTATTCCTATCAGACTACAAAACTTAATGAAGACTTAGAAGCCATAGGTATGAAGGATGGCAGAGTTACAGAGGCTTTTGTTACAAATTTGGAGTTCCATTTTAGGGTCATTCCTCAGCCACTGATTTCAGAGAGACCACCAGGAAGTTTAATGTTGGAGGACCAACATTGGGTTAACTAGGGGGGGAAATGATGAGACCAAAATATGCTCATCATTTGGATATCATGGTGTACTTTTAATACCTTTACTTCTATTGATTATGGTTGTTTAACTCTCTTGAAACCTTTTTATTGGGGGATATCCTGTAGCAATACACTTTCATGTTCCTGTAGCCGATCATGTTGACATGTTTGTATTTATTACCCTGTTGACTTCCCAAATGACTGGTATAGCGCATGTAGTTTTTGAATGATGAAATAGATTTAAATATTTGTTTAATGAATGGATATTGTGTATGTTCCATGCGCCTTTTCTTTCGTATCTGTTACCTTGTATTTCGCTGGTTGTTGAAGAAAGTATGATCGAGTCAAGCGTAGCCAATCTCGGCCTTGCAGTAAAGTCCATTTCCTGCATGACTTTGAGGAAGCTCTAGCGAAGATTCTTTGACCAAAACTGTTGGGAAGGATTTTAAATGACATTTAATCTGGAAAGAGTGGAGTGCTAGATTCTCTCTAGATCGGGTTGAACAGATAACTCATTTATGAAGTTTGTTCCTCGATTTTGGGATACATTTCATATCCACGTCTTTCTCTGTTGAGTAAGTTAGTTAGTTGTTCTCCTATTTTAAAAATAAGAGTTCCTCCTGCGCGGGTGAACATATCAGAGAAGGAGATAGATAGATGGATAGATAAGAGAAGCAGATTATGTAAGAGTTAAAGATATAATATGAATCAGGGTTTTTGTTAGTTTTCAGAAATAGAACAGTCAATGTAAATGATTTCACGTTATGAATAAAAGTTGATGGAGTTCTGAGCACAATCTTCTTTGTCAATTAGTTGATGCTTGCTAAGGGGGCCCACTTAGTAAGTATCCGTAGGAGCGTAGTTGTTTATCTTTTGTTAATTCAAGTTAGATTTCATTTTAGAAGTTTCAGCACAAGCTCAGTCTTATACTATTCCTGCAGCATCGAGAATCCATCCATGTATTTGTTCCTGCAGCATAAGGCTAGTTTATAGTTTGTCCCTCAACTGTAGCTATTACGATTTCCACTTTGGTTAGTCTATGATTGAGTTAAGAGAACTTTACGTTATTGCATAGATAGAAATTTCTTTCCAAGTGTTTATTTTTTAGTAGATTGTGACTGAAACCAGTTCTTAGTGCATATATTGTGCCGCTCCATTTAAAGTTTACGTTCCCTAGTTTGAAAAGTAAATGAATGTCCATGAAGAGGTATTAGTCACCTACTGGAATGTCCAATTCCCAGGATAGGTTTTACCATGATTTTCATATCCTTTTGTGGGCGTGGCCAGTCTCAAAAGCACTAAGCCAGGTGACGAGGGCATCATATTTGTTCCCGTGAAACATGAAAGGTGGAGCTTGCTCCTGAATTTCTGAAAGAGGAATCAATTTGATCAAAAGAATGCCACTTCGTATTATGGTTGTGGATCATATGTTTTCATTGAAAAAGCAAGAAGCATAAAGGCGGGTTGTAAAGGACATGTGTTTACACATTGATTGGCGATATATCATGAGACCCGGGGACGTGCATGCCAGCCTTGACTTTGATCACTCTATGCAAGTGCAAGGCTATACTGTGGCAGGTTGAGGGAAAACAACAATTCGAGGGGTTGGTTGCAGAGGAGAAGCTAAAGATCTTTGGAAAGAACAATGAGAACATATAAATAATGTATGACTAAGAGGTTGGATACAACAAAGCCTAAGGACGTATCGAATACTTCACTACTGAAATCTATAGCGGGCAGTGTAATTATGACTGTTGGAAGCAAGAGACTGCCATTCTTAAAGTCAGGGCCGCTAGAACACATGAGAGATATGATCGACAACTAGAAAAGGACTGATTATTCAATCGGTGAAAAGGGAGACAAAGCAAGGGAAATAATTAGTGACAACCTTAAACCTGGACAGGATTTCCATAGTGAAGGCCAAGTGATTATCAAACAGTTGTTCATGTATCTGTTGTTGTTTCTTGTTACAGAGACTCCAATCTACCAAAACAACAGCTATAATGACCATTCAAAAAAAATCTCCTACATTAGATCTAATCGATGATTCCATCTTTCGAGTCTTTGGGACCGATAATTAGTGAGTGTGCTCCTGTGGGTTGCAAATGTGCTTGTTATCTCAGCTCTGTCTGATCAACTATGGAAGCGATCTCATAAATTGGGATGGGGCAGAGATGCCTCTTGCGGGTCTCGAGTCCTCTCACCCCAGCAAGTATGCATATGCAGAATTTCGTAGCCTCGTAGCCGACGTTTACGTCGTCAATACCCAGCCACTTGCAAACTGCCCCTCTGCAGATGTCTTCCATGTGGGCTCCATACCTCGTGATGCCACCATCTCCTCGGCTGTTTAGGATGAAATTTCTAACGGGGTGCCTACTTTGTTCCTCCGCACAACGCACCCTCGAGGTGTCCCACATCGCGAATCTACAAGGCACTTGAGCTCGACCCGATCACATTTTTGTACGGTTTGGATTGAATGGAAGGATGATAATGAGGATAGTTGAATTAGAAATGATTTTTTGCTACCAGTGGGATGGCTCAGGTGTTGATGATAGATGGACCATGTGAAGTTTGCATGACAGGAATAAAGGCTATTGTTTTAAAAGTTTGCCTTTGGTTACCCGTAGACTTTATGAATGATTGGAGCCCATATTTCTCTCTTGACAATGAATGTACCTTGCAATGATCCTAGTTTGTGAATAATTCTTATGCGGGTTGTAATTTATTAAAAGAGCTTAGAGGTGGGTGGTGATTATAGCTAATAGAGAGGTGATTCCATTAATAGATTAACAAAATTAGTTAATTATAATTATTATTACCTCTAAATAACTAGGAATCATTTTATGGGTTTATGGATCTAATAGATTTATGTGGTAATGTGCAGGTTACTTCGTGATAGGAAATTAACATGAAGTTATTTTGGGAAAAAAGGGGGTTAATATGACTGGTTTATTCAAAAAATTCATAAAGAATAGGATGAACCCCTCAGATTGGGCTTTAAAGTTGAATTTTAATCTCAATTTTCTCCCATATGCAAGCATAAATCAAAGGCTTATCAAAGTAATCAACATACAGACGTTCATTACAACTTGCATATGAAGACTTGCCCAGTAGGATGAGGCTAGGAAATGTTGTGTCAAGGGACTAGTAGGCACTTGAAATACACCTGTGGAATCCGAAGTCACCAAAATAAAGGATTTGCTCGTCCATAAATGTGTGTTGAAGGAAGACTGGCTTTCATAAAGATGTGAATCCAAGAAGTCAATACTAAGAGGTGAGAGGGTTGTCTATTGAAAGTCTAAAGCAAGAGGGAGTTGTCTTGATTTTCATTGAACGATCATGATTTGTTAGGAGTTGTCCCTCGGGATCAGGGATAGCTTATCTATTTCACAACGATGCTAATCACCAACAAAGTTATCTTGATTAATCGAAGGATGATGTAAACCCATCAAATAGAGAGCAGCCTAGGCAACTTTCAGCCACAGTCCAAAAATCAGCTACAAGACAAAAGTGCTACAATGCCAGACCACTAAAAGACAAAATAGAGATGAGGACAAAATATTATTAAATTGCTATATATTGGGGGGGTAGGTGGAACCCTAAGCTATAACAAATCTGAGCCACTCGTTGTAAATCAATCCTAGCCATTCATTTGGGCTTTGGAAAACTATAAAGAGGGGCCTGCCCTCATTTGTAAATGGTTGGAAAACTAGTGTAAAGGGAATTTTGCAGCAATAGAGAGAAGCATTGCATGATTTTATGGATTTTTTTTTATTTTGTTCATTATGCATGCATGGTTCAACTTCCATGTTAGATTTAGTTGTTAGTTTCTTGAATGACTATGATAATGGTGTTTGTTGTTATGGTATTTAATGAACTTTTAGCCCATACTTTTGGCACTTGTTGATGACAAGCTATCGTGCAAAGTTAGCCTAGGCTTCTTTATTTCATTGTTGCAACTAACTTCAATTGTATGTTCATGAGGTGGATGTCCAATCTAAAAATCTATAGTCCTTAGAAGATTGAACTAGTTTTGTGTAGCTGTAGGCTTCTCTTGTTCAAGTAAAACAAATTTTAGGAAGTTTTTCTACTGTAGCAGCCTCCATTATTACTGTTCATTCATAGCTTATATCTAGAGCAACTTTCTCAACCCTTTCCTCTTTTGTTATTTCTTTTGAACCTTGGCTAGAGTAGAATCTCAAGCATCACCACAAAGCTAAATCAGATGAACATGGTGAGTTTCAGCCTATTGTTTTGAGTGGACAACCACTGTTCATTCACTTCCAGCACTTTGAAACTCCATTTGCAGACCCAACTTCCCATGCTTTGTAAACCATAAAGGCCGCCATGTGATTACCAACAAAACACATGAACCAACTGAGACATTCCAAGAATTTTTATGACCTGACACCCAAGAGACCTTGGGGTAGTGATTTGTAACTCGTTTGCAGATTTCTACTTTCAAGAGAGGTAGTGCACTTGTGTACTGCCTATGTTGAGAAAGTGTATAAAACACCCATCAATAGACATGGCACTAGAGGGAGGGCTTGGTTGAGCTTGAGGCTACAAAGTTGCAAAGTTGGAAGTTGAAAATCACTTACAAGTGAAAATATGAGATAGGGAGATCTCTTTATATGCTGGAATTTTAAAATCAGAAAATTTTGAAGGCAAACAATAGTTAAGCTGAGATGGAACATCATTTGCAAATCAACATCACTCAGCTACATGCGGATTTAAATAGGAGATTGAGGAGACCATTGCAGCAATTTGCATTGGTAGACAAATGTAGAATCCATGGTACTCGCGGGCACGATGAATTGGGGTGTCTAACATTCTTGGTCAGAATTGAAAGAGTCTTGCAAGGAGAAATTCCCTTTTGGGAAATCTATCAACCCTTGTCTCTTGCAGATCGAGAACAAGAATTTTCTAGCATGGAATCCAAGGCATTCAAAGAGTTTATCAAAGAACACTTGAACAACAAGGAGGGACTAACACTAGAAGTGTTGATGTCTAATTGGTGTAGATTCCACAATACACCACATTCATAATTTACTTGTCCATCATGTGCAAACATCATCACTCAAGTCAAGGACAGTTTGAACAAGTTGGAGCAGCCAAATCTCAATAGAGAGGAGTCATCCCATGAGGTAGGAGAGTTTTCAACATTTGGAGGACAACACATTCAAGTTGAACTGGGAAATTTGACGCAGGTTAGTGCTGGGACAACAAACACTGAGACTAGAAGTTGAAAGGAGGAAGTTGATCTCCTTGGGAAAACAAGGAGCTTTGGTGAAAGTTCAGTTAGAAAAGAACCAGGAAGCCTTTTCTCCATCAGTAAGGAACAACCTTCCAATCAAGGAGAAGAATCGTTGGTAGTTGAAAATGAACTAGCAAAGTTTGCAGCAGTACATATTAGGACAACCAACCCAGATGTTGAAAATTGGGAGGAAGAAGAGGTTGAAAGCCTTGGGGGAAAAAAATGATGAAGAAAGCATAAGTGAAATAAGATTATAAGACCTTTCCTTCATGAATTGCAATGACCAAGCATTTGAAAATGAAGATTTAGAGGGGTGGGAACAACCACAGGTCACGATTTTTTACCATCAAACTTCATGCCCAACTGACAATGAAGATCTAGTTGTGGAGATATATAATGAGCTTGTGTCAAGACTAGCAAGGGATTGGTTAGAGCTAAGACACTAAGTGGAATTGGAGGTATTATTTTTGTCGGGATGGTGTAGGCTCCATGATTCAACACATTCTATGTTCACGTGTGAACTATGCCCAGAGGCCACTGAGCAAGTCAAGGAACAAGTGGGGAAGCCATGTGCATTGCTTCCTATAGTTACTTCAAGGATTGAACTAAAGGACCGGGAGTTTGAACCAAGTGACAACTTAGCTGAAAGTTAGTCCTCAAGAGGGTGTTGGGACAGTGACAAAAGAAGGACAACATAGTCTTGAGTCTCCAAATGATGAAGCAAACCACATGGGATTTTTGTCCATAGATTATCAAGAGCCTTTCCCTCTTGTGGAGCATTTATACATGATGGATGACAGACTATATGGAGGACCTTTAGAGGTAGATCGTTCGTCATACATTGACCCTCTTGACAAACTTGTGTCACTTGTTGATTTCTTCCCACTTGGAATTGTGCCACAGAGGCATAGCGACATCGAGGAAGAGTACATTACAAAAGATGGTGGTGATGAAGATATACTACCCGAACCTCCAGATGGTGAAGCATTAGAGCTCCTAGATTGGGAGAGGAAATCCTTCTCCATCTACAGTGATAGTGAACAAGAGGAAATGAGTGAACATCATGGTGAGATACATGAACTACAAAGAGAAGAAGACAAAGGTGGGGGTGTTTTGATGGCGACCAACAAGTATGACATACCTGGCCAACTACAAGATGCAACTAGAACTCCTTTTTCCTTGAACATTGTTGATTCTCCCACACATTCAGAGAGTTGCAATAGGATAGATTCATCCATGTCATGTTCCTATGACATTGAACATCATAAAATTGAGGTTAACACAAGGGATAGGAGATGTGATAACACGTTGCCTTTTGAGGATAGTAATCAGGTGGAGTCATGGACTATGGAAGATCAACAAGACGAAGTATACCTCCTCGAAGAACAACCGATTGAGGTTGTGGGTCCCACTGATGGATTGAAAGAGATGATTGTTGCCCCATTCTCACCTCCTTCTACAAGCTTGATATCTAAGATGTTGCACCATCCAGTTCCTCCGCCCGAGGATGCCAACACAATGAGCAACGATGCAGTGCTCGTTCTCGATTGTCAAACGCTACCACATTTGCATGGCGACATCCAGGTTCTATCTTTCCTTACTCCTATGAATAATTATAGCTTCATTTATTATTTTGATTATGGGAACAAGGGGAGACAAACTTTTTTATGGATTGACCATGGGTTTAACAAATCACCGCAATTGCTGATTTTTCTTGAATATGCGGTTAAATTTTAATGTTGCAATAATAAACTTCTTTTTTGAGTATAAGGATGAATGTGCATGGTTGAGAACTATAACGATCACCTATATGCTTGTGCATGCATTGTGAAATCCAATGAGTTTCAATGTCAGTTTTCCTTGCCTAAACATCTTTCTTTGTGAATATCTATGTATATAACTCATTTTGGGTAGTATAGGTTTCCTATACATACTCTACTTTCTTGCTCTTGTTAGGTTAGTTGGTTTGTCATAGGTTAGGTTGCTTTAGAGTAGTTTCCTTGCTATTTACTTTCGCTTTCCCACTTTGGTTTGTGTAAGTGTTTGCTTTCCGTTTGCTTCCCGCTCACTTTCCATTTTCTTTCACTTTGTTGTTGCTTTGCTCATGGTCCCTCTTCTTTTAGCTGGGCACGTTCGTGCACACAAAAACCATCATTTTATTGCCTAGGGGTTGTTTTATGCATTTCTTCGACAAACTTTAATCAAGTTTTCAGAATGGACAGTGAGGGTCTTTTGTTAGTGTCAAGTGATCTGGAGGTTTGATTCAAAGAGGATGAGTCGTTGGTTGGTCTAATTCTGATGTATTCTAAAATTGTATATCTCTCACACATCTTAAGAATATTGAGGTCGTTGTAGGTCCTTTTGCAAAGTTAAGTGAAAAATCTAAAATTCTGCTTCAGCGCCACTGTGATTCTCAGCCTTGAGTGCAAGCTTCATTGCTCACGGGTTGAGATGAAAAAGATTGAAAATAAAATCAAAAGAAAGGAAACAAAATAAGAGAAAGGAAAATCATTGAAAATCAAAAAGAAATAAATTCAACATTTCAAGGGGATCTGAGCAACGAGCTACCGGGGCTATGGACATCTAGTTGGTAGTAGAGCAATTTTAAGGGGAATCACAATGACAACCTCGTCGAGACTATGGACGCATGACTGGGAGGCAATGTCCCAGATGCTTTTGGAGTTAGAATAAACTATGTAGCTTAACTTGACAGAGCTTTGGTTCTTGTAGCAACTTAAGCATGGGAATTAACACATATGCACACACTTGGATTTTCAGCTTACTGATGGTTGGATTGGCTAGTGGTTTTGATCCTTTGGATGAGTATTTAGTTTATTTTCCCTAGCATGAAGTTCAAAACCAGAGATTTTGGGTTCGTGATTCTATTTTGTCATCTCCAGTGAGTTGTCATTTGTTGTGCATGTTTTGCACATACACCCCACTGTAGGCAGGGACCCCCCTCTTTTTGCTCCTAACGAGTGGATTTTTCTCCTAACGAGTTGTTTTGTTTTTGTCTAGCTTTGCGCACCCCTATTTCCAAGCCCAAGTTGGCCACAAGCCTCAAAGCGATCAAATTTCCCATTGGCCCAATTCACCTAGCTAAGTTTCATCAAGTCATTTTCCCTTGTGGGCTAGGTCTTACAATTTTCCCTTTGCTCGTCGCCCTGACGTTCGTCCGACTTCATGGACCCGCGATCGCGGGTTTCCTCTTGTCATCCGCCTTTGTAGGTCTCAGCGTCCTTCCACATGGCGGGTCTCGCATCTGCCTTCGCGGATACGTCCAACAAACATTGCTGACCCACACTTGTGGGCCGCCTCATGCAGGTCTCCATTCTATTTCACTGCTAAGCAATGATTGACCCTTCACTTCCACCTACATGGCAGGTTCCACAGTTGATCCCTCTATCTTCGTCATTCCTGCAAACCAACTAACCCATCACCTCAAAATCGCCTAAGTCTAAAATGATCACGGGTCTTTGCGCATGGTAGGTTGAGGGAAAACAACAAGTCAAGGGGTCTTCCCATGAAACGTGAAAGGTCAAGCTTGCTCCTAAATTTTTGAAAGATGAATCAAGTTGTTCAAAAGAATGCCACTTCGTATTATGGTTGTGCATCGTATGTTTTCATTGCAAAAGCAAGAAGTGTAAAGGCAGGTTGTAAAGGACATGCGTTTACTCATTGATTGGAGATATATCACAAGTCTTTGGGATGTGCATGCTAGCCTTCCCTTTGATCACTTCATGCAAGTGTAAGGCTATCCTATGGAAAGTCGAGGGAAAACAAAAATTCGAGGGGTTGGTAGCGGAGGAGAAGCTAAAGATCTTTGGAAAGAATGATGAGAACATCTAAAGAATGTGCGACTAAGAGCTCAGAGACAACAAAGCCTGAGGACATATTGAATACTTCACTGCTGAAATCTATTGTGGGCAGTGTAATTATGATTGTTGGAAGCAAGAGACTATCATTCTTAAAGTCGGGGCCACTAGAACATATGAGAGATATGATCGACAACTAGAAAAGGACTAATTATTAAAATAGTGAAAAGGGCAACAAAGCAAGGGAAATAATTAGCGACAGCCTTGAACCTAGATGGGATTGCCACAATGAAGTCCAAGTGATTATCAGACAATCGTTCATGTATCCGTTGTTGCTGCTTGTTATGGAGACTCCAATCTACCAAAACGGAGGCTATAATGACCATTCAAAACAAATCTACTACATTAGATCTAATCGATGATTCCATCTTTCGAGTCTTTGGGGCCGATAATTAGTGAGTGTGCTCCTGTGGGTTGTGAATGTGCTTGTTATATCGGCTCTACCCGATCGACTATGGAAGTGATCTCATAAATTGTGATGGGGCAGAGATGCCGCTTGTGGGTCTCGAGTCCTCTCACACTAGCGGGAATGCATGTGCAAACTTTTGTAACCCTATAGCCATCGTTTACATCGTTGATACCCCAACCACCCTCAAACTGCCCATCCATGGATGCCTTCCATGTGAGCTTTGTACCTCGTGACATGGCCATATCCTCTGCCGTTTAGGATGAAATTTCTAATAGTGTTCCTACTTTGTTCCTCCGCACAATGCACCCTCAAGGCATCCTCGCATCACATATCTACAAGGCACATGAGCTCAGCCCATTCGCATTTTTGTATGGTTTGGATTGAATGGAAGGATGACAATGAGGATAGTTGAATTAGAAGTGAGTTTTTGCTACTAGTGGGATGGCTTAGGTGTTGATGATAAATGGCCCATGTAAAGTTCGCATGGCAGGAATAAAGGATATTATTTTAAAATTTCACCTCTAGTTGCCCATAGACTTTATGAATGATTGGAGCCCATATTTCTCTCTTGACAATGAATGTACCTTGCAATGATCCCAGTTCGTGAATGATTCTTATGGGGGTTGCAATTTATTAAAAGAGCTTAGAGGTGGGTAGTGATTATAGCTAACGGAGAGGTGATTCCATTAATAGATTAACAAAATTAGTTAATTACAATTATTATTACCTCTAAATAACTAGGAATCATTTTATGGGTTTATGGATCTAATAGATTTATGCAGTAATGTGTAGGTTGCTTCGTGATAAGAAATTAACATGAAGTCATTTTGGGAAAAAGGGAGTTAATATGACTGGTTTATTCAAAAAATTCATAAAGAATATGATGAACCCCTTAGATTGGGCATTAAGGTTGAATTTTAATCTCATTTTTCTCCCATATGCAAGCATAAATCAAAGGCTTATCGAAGTAACCGACATACAGATGTTTGTTACTGCTTGCATATGAAGACTTGCCTAGTAGGATGAGGCTAGGTAATGTTGTGTCAAGGGACTGGTAGGCACCTGAAATACATCCGTGGAATACGAAGTCACCAAAGTAAGGGATTTTCTCATCCATAAATGTATGCCGAAGGAAGATTGGCTTGCATAGAGATGTGAATCCAAGAAGTCAATACTAAGAGGTCAAAGGGTTATTTTTTGAAAGTTTGAAGCAAGAGGGAGTTGTCATGCTTTTCATTGAGCGATCATGATCTGTTAGGAGTTGTCTGACTAGATCAGGGATAGCTTATATATTTTACAATGATTCCAATCACCAACAAAGTTCACTTGATTAATCGAAGGATGATGTAAACCCATCAAACAGAGGGTAGCCTAGGCAACTTTTAGCCACAGTCCACAACTCAGCTACAAGACAAAAGTGCTACAGTGCTAGGCCACTAAAATACAAAATAGAGATGAGGAAAAAAGATGTATTTTAAATTGCTATAGATTTGGGGGGTAGGTGGAACCCTAAGCTGTAACAAATTTGAGCCACTCGTTGTAAATCAATCCTAGCCATTCATTTGGGCTTTGGAAAACTATAAATAGGGGCCTACCCCTCATTTGTAAATAGTTGGAAAACTGGTGTAAAGGGTATTTTGCAGCAATAGAGAGAAGCATTGCATGATTTTATGGATGTTTCTTTTGATTTTGTTCATTGTGCATGCATAGTTCAACTTCCATGTTAGATTTAGTTGTTAGTTTCTTGAATGACTATGATAATGGTGTTTGTTGTTATGGTATTTGGTGAACTTTCAGTCCATACTTTTGGAACTTATTGATGACAAGTTGTTGTGCAAAGTTAGCCTGGGCTTCTTTATTTCATTGTTGTTCATGAGGTGGATGTCCAATCTGATATTTTGCAGTCCGTAGAAGATTGCACTGGTTTTGTATAGCTGTAGGCTTCTCTTGGTCAAGCAAAACCCAGCTTAGGAGTTTGTATACTGTAGCAGCCTCCATTGTTATTGTTCATTCATAGCTTATATCTAGAGCAACTTTCTCAACTCTTTCCTCTTTTGTTGTTTCTTTTGAACCTTGGTTAGAGTAAGATCTTAAGCATCACCACAAAGCTAAATCAGATGAACATGGTGAGTTTTAGCTTGTTGTTTTGAGTGGACAGTCACTGTTCATTCACTTCCAACACTTTGAAACTCCATTTGCAGACCCAACTTCCCATACTTTGTAAACCATAAAGGCCTCCATGTGATTACCAGCAAAACACATCAACCAATTGAGATATTCCAAGCATTGTCATGACCTGACACCCAAGAGACCATGGGGTAGTGATTTGTAACTCGTTTGCAGATTTCTACCTTTCAAGAGAGGTAGTGCACTTGTGTACTACCTGTGTTGAGAAAGTGTATAAAACACCCATCAACAACCTAATTTTGACAAATTATTTCAAGTTGATTGTGCTGCAAGTGGAAATGCAATAGGATCAGTGTTGAGTCAAGAAGGAAGACCTATAGCTTATTTTAGTGAGAAGTTGAATGATGCCAGAAGAAGATATTTGGTTTATGATCAGGAGTTCTATGCCATAATTGAATCCTTTTAGAAGTGGAGACATTATTTGTTTCCTAATGAATTTGTGTTGTATATTGATCATCAAGCTTTGCAATATTTGAATAGTCAAGGGAAGCTGAACCAAAAATTTTGAGATGGGTTGAGTTCTTGTAGAGTTATACATTTGTGTTAAAGCATAGGAGTGGTGAGTCAAAAAAAGTGGCAATGCATTGAGCAAGAGAAGGAATTTGCTGACAAAGATGAGAAAGTATGTAAGGAACTAGTAGTGACAGACCGGGGCCAATGATTGAATTGGTTCATTCAAGAAGATATGTTGTTCAAAGGAAATCAGTGATGTATTCCAAGGAGTTCAATGAGGTAGAATCTAATTAAGGAAAAGCATAGTGGAGGATTAGTAGGACATTTTGGAGTGGATGAGACAATAGCTTTAGTGAGTGAGCACTCTTTTTTGCTATATATATGTAAGGATGTTAGGAAATATGTTCAAAGTTACATAATTTGTCAAGTAGCAAAAGGGAGTAGTCAAAATATTGTATTGGATAAGCCTTTAAAAATACTGGAGAGACCTTGGGAAGATATAAGCATGGATTTCATACTAGGATTACCAATAACACAAAGAGGATATGATTCTATAATCGTAGTTGTGGATAGATTTTCTAAAATGGCACATTCCATTCCTTGCAAAAAGACAAATGATGTTGTGCATGTTGTTGACTTATTTTTCAAGGAGATTGTGAGGTTGCATGGATTACCTAAGAGTATAATTTTTGAAAAAGACACTAAATTCATTGGATACTTTTAAAGGGCATTGTGGAAGAAGATGAGAATAGATTTGAATTTCAATTCAGCATATCACCCACAAACTTTTGGACAAACATAAGTGGTAAATAGAAGTTTGGGCAACTTGTTGATATGTTTGGTCATAGTTAAGGAAATAAATTGGGATATAGTTCTACCGCAAGCAGAATTTGCATATAATAATTTAGTGAACCAGAGTACAGGGAAGACACCATTTGAGATTGTGATAGGAGTACATCCCAGAGGAGTTGTAGAGCTCAGAGACATCAATATGGAGAATAAGAGAAGTGTGAAGGAAAAAGAGCTTGCAGATTTCATGGAGACATTGCATAATCAAGTCCGGAAGCATTTGGAGGACATGAAAAATAAGTATAAGGAAAAGGTAGATGAGCACATGAGACACAAGGAGTTTTCTATTGGAGATGAAGTGATGGAATATTTGAGGAAGGAAATATTTCCATTACGAACATATAATAAATTGAAGATGAGGAAGTTTGGACCTTGTAAGATTCTAAGGAAGTTGGACTCTAGAAATGCATATGAAGTGGAGTTATTAGAGACAATGGGAATATAACCTATTTCAATATTGTAGATGTATATGAGTATCATGTAGGGAAGTCAATTGATAGTGGCAATGAAGTATATTTGAAGGAGCAGTTACCACGTCAACCACTAGAGGAGATTGAGTAGATCTTGGATGCCAAAACTAGAAGAAGCACTAGGAACAAGTAGTACAAAGAATATCTGGTGAAGTGGAAAGGAAAACTAGTGGAGGATTCATCATGGATTTCTCAGGATGAGGTGGACCACTTTGGTTTTTCTCTAGCCCCTAGAAAGTGATGGGATCATTTTTCTTCCAACCTTGGGTGTCTTATGAAAGAGCATCCCTAGTTGTAAAGCAATCCTGTATAAACCAAAAACATTTCTTTATGTCATTTCAGTCTACAACATTTTCAAATTTTCATTTTGCATTTCACCACATTATTATTTCTCAACTCGTGAAGTAGGATATAGCATATACACGAGGTCATCTACAACATATCTAGATTTCAAATCATGTGCACTTTTCTATCGAAAGTTATTCTTCTCATAATTTCATTGTAATTCACAGTCAAAGCATTTGGGGCTGACCTAGTCCAAATTTTATAGTGCAAACCTATTCTGGAGCATGTGGAGATTAAATAAGTATCATACAAGAATTTTGGGTGCAATGGGGTCTATCTTGGAGATCCATAATTTATTTCATTTCATGAAGGATTATCTTTCATATTTTAAGGCCGACCTACACACTTGATCATTCATTGGATTTTGTAAACCTTTAAGGTTGATGCAGACCTTTATTGGAGCTAGAGAATCATATTTAAGATCATTTGTAATTAATTTTAATAGATCATAAATAGTTATTTTTAGGATCTTCATGATTAGAGTTTGGAAATTTTGCATCACTTCGTTGAGGGATTGTAATAAGGCCTTCGACCAATTGTAATGTTGAATATCCTTAGGCCTGCGAGCCCTAGTTATTTTCCCATAAGGCATATGATGCATATAAGATTGTCAATTCAATAAATATTCGCATTTGTAGAACATTTTCTTGTGTTATTTTCGCTATGTTAACTCTATGCTGACGACTTGGACTATTCTTTCTAAACCCTCCATCTTTGATTGCACCAACTAGCAACTAGGTAACGACCTAGATATCCTCCTTTGTGATGTGATAGGGTTTTTCTACGTACAAGTATTTGTCATGTAACCTATTGAATAGTAGACAAATCCATTCCCCCTCCTTAGTGAAATTTTGGAAGTCTTTCCATACATCCAAATTCTTCTATGTGATCTGGGCATGGTTAGGTAGGTATGAACTAGTTCCAAGTTGTTGTAGGGTTTCCCTTAACTCTTCAAACTTTGAGTATTCAATTTATGCCAAAGGTGTGTGGATATATTTCCTTATGTCCTTTGTGTAGATTACGTTGTTTGGCACTCTTGAGAATGCACCCTCTGGGTCTACTTCCATCACTTTGTAGGGAAATTTCTAATAGTTAGGGCATAGTTTTTAGTGATAGTAATGGGAATAGGGGTGGCCATGGTTACAAGCTAATATTCTAGTACAAGCACGATAGCTAGGGTTTTTGTTATGTAAAAGAGTTGAATGTGAGAGAGTAAGTGAATGTTGTGAGATCACAAGAGAGTTAAGTGAGTGTCAAGGTGGGGTGAGGTCCTTTTATAGAATTTATGGATTGAGCTCATTAATTACTGTAGCTATTTCTAGTCATTTCCCACCTTTTTCTACCCATTGATGTTTCTATGGTCAAATTTTCCCAGCGTCTAACTTTATCTACCTAAAATATAATATGGTACACTATAATAGATTAGAATATAACTTTTAGTTTGTGGTTACGTGGTTTGTATTATTTATATTACATTTGTGGTCACTTAATTGTCCAGTATTGTTTTGGTGTCTATTCTAGATAGCCATGTGTTTCCCTTCCTAGGTTTTAGTGATTGTGATTGTTTTCATCTATAGTTCCCAGTATACTTATGATTGTAATATTTTCTTATATTTTTTTTAAAGTGTTCCGGTCTAGTTATGTATAAAGAGGCTTCTCCAGAATCCGTAAGACTCTCCCTTGATTCAATTTTCATAGTATCCTTCATCTCTAGGAAAGTTTGAAGAAATAGATCCTCATATTTTGTTGATAGTTCAATAACTAATTCTTCCTAGTAGTCTCTTATTTTGGTTGTTCCTAGGTTATCCATAAATTCTCTGGTATGACTCTAAACCATGAATACTTGGTGAAATCCATAAACTCTCTAGGATGTTAAGTCTGATTCATTTTTCATTCATGCCTCTAATACTTCATCATTGTCCATGCTACAATCATCACTATTCAATTCTAGTTCTCCTTCATTATTTGAATTTTCTTCTTCTTCCCCATCCGAAAATTTGAAGATAGTGTAGAGGTTTTTGATGTCTTCACCTTATTATCCTGTGTTACTTCTTCTATATAGGATATGTCATTTGGTTCTCCTAATCAAATACGTACAGCTCTAGTAGCATTTGCAAGTGAAATCTCCTCTTTTCAAGAGTCTACTATACCATTAGGATTGACAAACCATATTATTCCAAGTAAAGCTTTGAAGGTATTAAATGGCTCTTTCATTTCAACCACTTTAAAATTGACCAATTATTTTATCCCTTTAACATTTACTTCAACATTCTTCCAAGTTCCCAAGGTCTGCATTCTAGAACCATCAACAAGACTTATGCTCATTGGTGTTTTTACTAGCTTAGGTCTTCCTAATTTCTCCCATGTGGTGGATGAAATGATATTCAAATTAGTACCCAAATCTACCATAACATACTTTACTTTGTGATCATTAAATTTTACATTTATTAATAATGGACCATTCTTCCAATTTTGATCTTTTGATAATCGGTTGACTTGCTTTTGTTTATTCTAGTATTTTCCCCATTGCTTTAGTTTAACTACTAGATCTTTTTGTCTATCTATGAATGCAAGGTCTTTGAGCATTTTAACTTTTTTTTTGTAAAGCAACCTACTTCTTCTTGTTGTATTATAACTTGGTTGGCTTGTTTAACCACCTTATCATGTTTTTTTCTATTAGGCTAGAAGTATTCTAGTTCCTCATCTTCTTCTTTCGGACTATAATATTCTTCATATGCTTCTTGTACCATTAGATTCTTTTTAATTTTTCCGGTATTAGTACCTTTTCTAGTGACAACATTTTCTTTCTTCTTCCCTTCGGTTTACTTTTTCTTCTTTTCATCTATAACTAGTTTTTCTTTGTAGTGTTCTTTTGTAGAAGTGTTTGAAGTCCACACATCCATTCGATGACACCCTCTAACTCCCTGTTGTGAAACTTTCCAACTTACTCTAACACCTCTTTTTAACTCATCACTTCATGAAGGTTGATTATTGTCTTGGTTTCGATAGAATGTTCTAGCCACTTCGCATTCAAACATTGTATGATAATCTTTCCCACAAAAAGTGCATTTTGATTTCTTCTATTCCCAACATTCATATGCATATGGCCTATTTTTCCACAATTGAATCATTTTTCATAAATTCTTCTTCTATTGGTTTGACCTCGTCCTCTTCCTCCTCTATAATTGAATTATCTATTATCCTCCTAATAACTAATTTGTTGGTTGTTCTACATGGCACATGCATTTTGCTTATCCTGCCAAGGTGGTATCTGGTATCTAATATCACTATTTCCATTTGTATTGTAATTATGAGTGTGACAACATTGAGTTTCATAATTCCCTTAGTTCCCTCCACTCTAGATTAGAGTCTTATTCTTTGGATAGTATTTTGTTAAATGTATATCCCATTCTTGAAAAATAACACAATACATAGAGTTATATTTTTTCCTCTATCCTTGGGGCATTCGTTCTGGATGTGCCCTTCCCTACTGCAATATGTGCACCAAAATATTTCAGGTCAACTAGGTTCACTACTCTTGATTTCTTATTGTATGACCAAATTTTGAACCTTCAATTGTAAATCTTCTAGGATTTCAACACTTTTATCTTTTTTAGGTTTCCTCCATGGTTGAGCTTTGATTCAGTATGCCATAGCGATTATGATAGGGAGGGGTTGGATGAGGCACTCACTGCCCCATGCTCTGAGTCCTTTCTCCTAAGAACTCCTATGTGTCTCTTCCACCTTGTCCCAGTGGTCCTACCTCAGGTCTAGGTGCCACTATTTCTATTGGCCAACCCCACTATCAATAAGTTGTTCTTCTACCAAGCCAACCTTGGTGCATCGCCATATACTCTCCATTGGCCCTTACTCTTCCTTAAAGACCAAATTCTCTCCACATTCAACTTGTTAACTTGCAGAGGTGTAACACATTTAAATAGATTCAGAGGACTCTACCTAGGGTTCTTGTAGCTTCTCAAGACTCCCATTTACCATCGCTTCCACAATCCTTCTCCTAGGGTTAGGAAAGGCTACAAGCCTTGAGCCCCCAATTAGGTCTCTAAACAGGGGTAAAATGAAATTTTAACCTAAACCCACCAAAGGACCAAGACTCTTTTCTTAGGTTTTGTGTTTCTCATGCCCTCACCTCCAAGATTTTTATGGTTTCAAGTCTTCTCAGGCCGTACACTATCCATACACCAAAATGGTCAAAAAGTTAGGGTTTTTAAACTTTCTCAATGTTGTTTCAGACTATCAAAGAGTTCTCCCTCCAAACGACTTGTTGGAACCTCCTCCTGACCTCCCAGCATAGCTAAGACCCTTAATAAAATTCACAAAAAATAATTTCTCAAAAATCTCATTTCCCCTGCAAGTTATGTGACTTTTTCTCCAACTCTGCCCTAACCGGACCTACACTGGCTCGCCTAGGGCAAAGCTTTGATAGCATCTCCTACACTGCCAAAAACTCTACTAACTACAATATTTACACTAAGGGATCCTAGACACAAATCCCAAAGGGTCGTACAATTTGTATAGTGGGAAGGTGCTCTAGGACTCCATTCTTTCAAAACTGCCTGTTACAGGCCTGAAAAAGACAATAATCAAACTATGTACAGATAAAAGATGAAAATGATTTACAAAGGTAAATGAAAGGCACACCAAGCTTGAAAAAAGTTAACACTACATGCTACAAACAAAACAACAACAGAGTTACTCCATTAAAGCTCAGTTTAAAAACTAAACACAGAAATTTATCCCTCCAAACGCTGTTTCCTTCAGCTTTGCAAAATATCACTCTAACAAAAATGCCTCCAAACCTATCTCATGGTCGAGCCATGCCTTAAATAGGTCTCCAAAACAATTTAGATGCTTGGGTCGAGCCCATAGATGACCTAATGAAACAATTTATAAAACCCAATGTGTTTTCAAACCTTTGACAAGGTTGGGTACCAAGACAACTTAGAGCTTCAAAACCCATCCATGATTTTCACCTCCCAATCCATTATCATAATAGATCAAGTTTTATTCAAAACAAAAAAAACTAGCTAAATGGTCAACATGACCCCAAGATATCACAACAAAATTTGAACTTCCTTCTAGACTTCAGGAAAACCCATGTTTCCTAGGTGCTCCTACACCAAATTAGGTCGGCATACTTGTCAAAAATCCTTCCATCTAATTCGGCTCTAATTTCCTCACACAATCTCAAAGTGAACCATTTTATCTTTTATTTTTCTATTAAGGTTCCTCCAATTTTCTACATACTTCTTTAAACTTTTTGTCATAGTTTTCAACTGATTCCTTTTCTCCTTGTGTCAAGTTTCTCATATGGGTAACACTTTTAGTTGGAACTTTTAGTGTCCCAAAGTTGGCTAAGAATTCTTTTTCAACTTATTTCCATGTGGCTTTATGTTGTGGGTAGTTCTTCATGTACCATTTCAATTCTTCTTTCCTCGATCCTACAAAGTCTAATAACTTGTTCTTATCTTTGTCTTTTCCCAATTTCTCCCATATGAACTCTAGAAGAAATATATGTTCTAGTGCTTTGGTGGTATCTATTCTGAAAATAGGGATTTTCACTATGGTATCCATGGTGTCTGAACCTTGTTCCATATTTTGTGTTCTTGTAGGTTTATATGTTGGTTTATTTACTGGTTTAGTTTCCTTAATGTTATTCTAGGTCTTATTTTCTCTACCTTTATCTCTTTCAAGTTTAATGTCAAATTAATCTTCTCCTAATATCTCACTCCAAGGGGTTTCTTGCTCTTTAATTGCTTCTTTTTTTCTCTTGCTTCTCTTTTTTCTTAACTTCTCTTTGATTGGCAACTCTTGTGCTACAACTCTTCTGATTTTAGACCTTAATGGGGATGAGTCTCAATCTAGGGGTTGTGACTCTTCATAACTTATTTTCATATTTTTGTCAGTAAACATTATATGATTAGTTAATGGCCTAACTTCTTCGCCCTTGATTTCTTCTTCCTTTTTATTTTCTTCTTCCTCCTTTCTTAATTTACTTATGCTTTTGTTAATTACCTTTTCTAAACAATTATCATTTTGTAAGGAATTCAAGGTAGTGAAACATCCTACACTAATCTTGAGAGGATAATGCAAAATTTTATAGATCTTTACAACAGTTACAAAAACTTAAAAAAATATAAACATAAATATCATGCATACCACAACATAGTGATTTACGTGGGGAAAACCCTTTCAGAAGAAAAAACCCACTTCAAAAGCCACCTAATATATTATTCAAAAATTTAAAAAATTACAATATACTTGTAGAGCAAGCTTCCCACAAGAGTATCACCAATCAGAGATCTAGAGGCAACACGATTGCTATCAGACTCTCAGAAAACATCACAATACATAGTTGTAATACAATGCCCTCATAAAATAGGGTTACCTTCTAGGGAAAGTTAGGCCAACAAAATATTTACCAACAAATTTGAGACCTAATAATGAATGGTCTAGATTTACAATAATAAAATATCAATAAAATTTGGCTTTTGGGGGTGCTACCCCTAAGCCCCCACCGGGGCGTGCAGGGCTCGAACCCCTCATGCTTGATAGGTTGTCATTAGGTCCTAACACTTTAGTTGATAAAAACATTAATATATTGACCGGGTAGTGTCCAAAGGCTATATGCAATAGAAGACATCTTGACTATCTCTCTCAAGTTTCCTAAATACCAAACAACTGAAATAAAACTCTAAACTAAGAAGCCACTAAACTTAGAGAGCAAGAAATCATCTACCTAGAAAGCTTGAAATAACTAAACTAGAAAGCAAAAAACTATGAATCTAAAAAGCATAACCACTAAACTAGAAAGCATGGAAATGATTAAACTGAGAAATGTATAAATTGTTGGAGAAATAAAGCTTGTAAAGAAACTAGGAAACATTGATCTAATCAAAAGATAACAATCTAAATAGCTAGCAGAAAATGATTTAACAATCTGAAACAACTGAAAGAAGGTGTTCTGAAACTTTAGACACTAAATTCAAAGACTACAGACTCAACTTCAACCTGCAGGATTGATCTTGACAAAATTACACATATGAAAATAAACTCCAATTCCAATTATTATCTACTAAAGGAAAGTACAAAATTAGAAGTAAAATACTTATCTATCTAATTTACAACCCCTCGAGTCACCAACTCTCGCGTGCTCCTACACCTAGCTCAAATCACCTACACTGGTAACTCCAAATTACTTCATTCACATTATTCAGTAACTCCAAAAGTGGTAGGAAAAACTCATTTTATTCATATGAAAGGTGTAACTTAGAAAACATAGTGGCAGCATAACGATATTCTTCTGTATATCATCATTTTCAACAGTTACATATTTATATGAGAGAAACTAACAAAATCCTACATTTCAGTTGGTAAATTATTCAACTAATTATCAACAACTAAAAAAATTTAAAGCCCACGACATGAAATATTAAAGAGGCTCGACATGAGCCATAAAGTCTTTAGAACTGAAAATAACATAAACTATAAAAACTCGGTCCATCATGTATGCTTCTGAAGTTTCAGTGCCCATTCACTTGTCTTCAATGGTATTGAAATCTACATTAAACCTCTTTGACTGGGATGGTAGCCGATTGTGGAAGTTGACCTATGGAACGCTCAAAAACTAAACCATTAAGTTAGCACAAATTAGCTTATTTCAACTAATTTCAAGAAATAAAGATTGTACACTTATTCACAAAAATAAATCAATTACTTATCCTAAAGATAATTAATTGGTAGGGTAAGGTTGGCTGAAAGGTGTAAGGTTAAGTATTGAGTCCATTATATTGATGAGGTTATTTTTACCTCATCATTTCCTCCCCTTCCTAAGCCCGAGCAGGTCCTCCTGCTCTTTGTTGTGTTCCCTGCCCTTCATTTCCCCAATTCTTATTCATCTCCTCATACTTGGCACTGAGATCGTACAAGTCATCTGCCTTTGTATCTAGTTGCTCTAGATCCTTTAGAAATCCCTGATGAAAAGTGACCCTTTGTACCCATCTTGCAAAACTGTCATCACTCTGGTTTGTAATGCTATATGTTGCATGGGGTGGTGAAAGAAGTAGAGGAGGTCTATACCTCATGCCAATCTAATTAACCTTTAATTTCTCAAGGATATCAACCAAGGCTACTTCCCTTCTGTAGGACCATCTAATATTAATAGGCAATATTACCTCCCTTTTCCTGAGATACATAGGAAGATGGGTATATCGTTCTTCACATGCATACCAAGCTTTCCCTATCAACTTTGGTCCTTGATCTTGAAAGTGACTATGGCACAACCAGATGTTATTATTGTACTTGCTTTGTACCTCCTCTCTAAGTTGAACACCCAAAAATTGTGCCTTGAAATAGAAGGCTTCCTTTGGGGGTATCCATTTGCAACCCAACAGTTTTCTCTACATGTGCATACTCCCTTGACCGATCTTTCCAGTGAATCTGATTACACGTTATGGATAGGAATGATCTCAATTGGACTTCTCCCATAAATAAATTAACAAATAAATCTGTATATTCTTCTAGGATCAAATTATGGACAAAGAATTCTCATAATAAATCTTGTTGTTTAGGAGTTGACTAAACAAATATCTTAACAAATTCTTTATCATCGGGGTCATGTGGCTGATTATTGTGAATTATCAGTAACTTCCATCTTAGGATTTGTTCATTGAGGAACATAGAGTAAAACCTAGATGGTCTTCTACAAGCTAATAATAACTCACCAATTTCACAAGCATCCTGTTTACCTTTATATGCTTTGTGAAATGATTCTTTTAACAATACTAACTCCTTTTTAAGCCTATTATTTTCAAATTCTACATCCCTTAGAAAATAGCATTGCTCCATCCATTTCATCAATAATGGAAGGATACGTACCTAGAACCATTCTAAAACAGTTGGTTCAATTTGTGTCCCCTTGGATTCCATTATTTTCTTAGTGTCACTCTCTTGCAAATCTTCCTCTAACTCCACAATTCTACCCATAGAAGCATTAAGTTCAATTTCTTGCCTATTTCTTTCTTCTTCAAAAGCATTAAATAATTGCATAAAATTGTTTTTCAAACCTTGAAGATGCTTATCTTTCTCAAACAGATCAACCACGTGTTGCTTGCTTTGTTGATTCCATTGTTGGATTTGGTATTGCAATTGCTCAATGAGTCTATCTTTTTGCTCCATCTGCATTGTCAATTTTGCAATCTCTTGATCCCTTTTATTTACAATTGCAGCATGTGCCTCAATTTCTTTTTGTTGTTGGGTGATTTGTTCTTCATTACTCTGTAGCCTGGATTTTAATTCAACAATTTTTATTTTCAATTTCTCTAATTCCTCCTCTTTCTAACCAGATTATGCATGCCCTGTGTCCACAGAGAAAGATGAATTGAGAATTTCCATGTTAGTATGAGGTGCATTTTCCTTGATATTAGGTAAATTTTCAATTCTCTCAAGAAAAGGGGAAAGTCCCCCCACAGGTTCATCTTCAATCTCCACAAAATGTGGCGACTGTAATTTTTCCTCCTCCCGCTCCTTTGGAGATGGTGTTCTCTTTTCCTCATCCTTAGGGGATTGATCAACCTGCTTTTCTATTTCACTTATTTCCTCACTACCTAGCTGACTTTCAGTTTCCACTACCCTTGTTCAAGGCCTGGCCTTTTTCTTTTTAGAAGTACTTCCTATGTCATAGGGTCCGGTTTCACTGGATTATGTAGACAACCTCTTACTTCTCCATAAAGGAGGGGTTGTTTGAAAAGTGAATTTATTCCACTTCTTCCTCTTGCGAGGAGGATCTTATTCTTCTCTAGAGTGCACCATTTCCACATCCGCTAACTATCTTGGAGTTTCTAACACATTCGACAAAGTTTCTTGCGCATCGCTGCTAGGAGCCATTGAGGTCTATTGGGCTTCAAGAGAACCTAAGGCCTTAGAGGATGGTTCTTCTAAATATTGTTCTTTTTGTTTAGAGGACTCACCCTCCTTAAGTGGTCTTTCAGACTCCACTTTTTCAAATTTTCGCAAAAAAGGTTGCCACTTCTTTTCTGGGTTTTTGCGAAAATGATACTTAATCAAATAGTTACATGATTTGGCGAGGGTGGCAGCAGATAATAATGACATGGATGGGATGGTTTAAATGGTGGAAAAAATTATTATGAAAAAAAGGTGTGTCATAATAATTTCATTTATTACAAAAATATTTGATATGATATGGTGAAATGACCATTAGGGAGTAGATCTCAAGGTGGCATAAAATTAAATGATGGGCATGCGTAGAACTTAGGAAAAATCAAAATACTAAAAAAGGAAAAAGTTTACAAAAATCTAGGGCATTGCCGAAAAATGCAGTCGGGGTAGAAGAAGAGAAAGTTCTGGAGCATCATGGAGAGATGTCATCGAAACGTAGCAACAAGATTGGAGATTTTGGAGCATCGTCGAAAGATGCAGCCATAGCAACAACCAAAAATTTCTAGAGCATCGTCGAAAGATGCAGCTAGAGCAACAACCAAATTTTTTTGGAGCATTGTAGAAAGATGCAGCCAGAGCAGCAACTAAATTTTTTTGGAGCAACCAAATGAATTTTTAGAGCATCCAAACTATTTTCGGAGCATCGCTAAAAGATGCAACCGGAAGGAAGAAACAACATAATTCTAGAGCATCATTAAAGGATGCAACTAGAAGAAGGAAGAAGAATGTGAAATTTTGGCCTTTGGCTTCTCAAAGCATCGTTGAGTGATGCATCAGAATGCAGGATCAAAATGAGGAACAAGACAAGTCAGTTGTACAAGTTCTAGAGCATAGCAACAACAAGTTCCAGAGCATCGCAACAATCAAGCCAACAAGTTCTAGAGCATTGTAGCAGGGTGTGCCAAAATTTATGTTTACCAAAGAAATGAAGTCCTGCAAAAATAAACAAAATTTAGCCAAATCCAAATGATGAAGGTGATGAAGAAATTGAAAAAAATCATTCCAAAATGAAGTAAATTCACACACTCTTTATTTTTATATACATTTATTAGCATTTATTATGGGAAAAACTATATTGACTCTGCCATAGCAGAGTCAATGCATTGGATTTCTACCATTTTTGTAAATTCTTCTCTATTAGCAGGCTTATGGTAGACACGTAATCGATGTCCATTAACTAGGAGAGTACGGGTATCACAATCAACGGGTTTTAGCTGGACTAAAACATTGGAAAATATCTTAGAAATTTCATATGGTTTGAGCCAATGCATTATGAGTTTTCCTTGATGATCCTTGTATCTAGAATCAAACAATAATTCTCAATCCCCATTATAGAATTATTTCTCCTTGATATGTTTATCATGTCAGACCTTGCGTTGTTGTTAGAACAACTCAGTTTGATGGATGACATCCAAATGGAGTTCATCCAGTTCACTAAGTTGTAAAACTCTCTTGATTTGGGCTCGTTTAAGATCTATACCCAACTCCATGGTTGTCCAAAGGGTTTGGAGATCAAATTCAATGGGCAAGAGGGGTTTCTTCCCAAAAACTAACTCTTATGGACTATAGTCAGTAGTTGATTTCCAGGTGGTATTGTAAGCCCAAACAAATTTAGGTAGTTTTTGAGCCCAATCTTTTCTTCCTGATGAAACTAGTTTTGTTAAAAAAAATTCCAATTCCCTGTTAGTGACTTCAAACTATCTATTTTCCTGAGGGTGGTAGGGTGAGGACTTCTTGTGACTCACCTAGAAATGATCTATGAAGGCTAAAAAATCTTTAGACATAAACTGGGAGCCCTAATCTATGACAATTGTCCTAGGAGCTCTGAACCTACAAAAAAAATTGTTGTAAAGGAAATCAGCTACTTGTTCCTCACTAGCAACATGTAGGGCTTGTAGTTCTGCCCAATTAGTCAAATAGTCGATATAGACCAAAATGTACTATTTTCCTTGTGAAGGAGGGTCTATAGGGCCAATAAAATCCAATCCCCATTTTTCAAATGGTTCAAGGACTACCTAAGGCTGCAAAGGAATTTCATTAGATGTAGTTGGTCTTCCTACCCTTTGACATTCATCACATCTGCGAACATATTTCTTGATGTCCTTATGCATAGAAGGTTAGTAGTATCTCACTCCCAAAATCTTGTGAGTTGTTCTTTTAGCAGAATAATGCCCTCTAGAAGGATCGTCATGATAGTCTCTGACGATACTATAGGTCTTATTTGCCCTAACACTACTTCGTAGAACCATATCAAATCCACATTGAAATAGGATCCCATTAATCCATTTGAAAGGGGCACTTTCTCTAACCAGTCATTTCTTCTATTTTAATGAAAAATGAGGTGGTACTTCTATAGTGGCCAAGTAGTTTGCAATATCAACAAACCAAGGGGTTTTAGTAGAGATGGCAAACAAATTTTCATCTAGGAACTCATCCTGTACCAGAGCACAATCACCATCATGTTTAATCTGGGATAAGAAATGCGCAACTACCTTGGACTTCCTTGGTTTGTCAATAATTGTTACATTGAATTCTTGGAGAAGAAGCAACCACCTAATTATCCTTGCATTTACTATAAGTTTATTCATGAGGTACTTGATGGCTGAGTGATCTATGTACACTGTGACTTTGTATCCCATGATATAATGTCAAAATTTCTTGATTGCATGGACTACAGCCAAGAATTCTTTCTCTGTTGTTGTATAATTTCTTTCTATTGGAGTCAAATTCTTACTGATGAACTATATGGCATATTTTCCCCCATTCTCATCTTCTTGTCCTATAACTGCTCCAATGGCATCATTAGATGCATCAGCATAGATATGGAATGAAAGGTTCCAATTAGGTCCACGAAGGATAGGAGAAGAGATGAGTTTCTCCTTGATGATTTCGGTGTCCAAATGAACTCTACGTTCTTCTGAAGAAGGGAAAACATAGGGGATGTGATTTTGCTAAAATTTTCTATGAATATTTGATAGTATCCAGCATTCCCTAAGAAACTTATGACATCAGTCTGGGTTTTTGGGATCTTGAGTTGTTGTATTACTTCGATTTCCTTAGGATCAACCTTAATCCCTTCAGCTGAAATATGATGTCCCAACACTATTCCTTGTTCCACCATTATCAAACATTTCTCGTGGCTTAGGGACAAACGATGATCCTCACATCGCTTCAACACCTTAACTATATTTTTGAGGGCTTCATCAAAGGTTGAACCATATACATTGAAGTCGTCCATATAAACTTCCACACACTCATTCACCAACTCAGCAAATATAGCTAGGATAGCTCTCTGGGATGTTGCAAGAGCATTACATAGCCCAAAAGGAAGAACCTGATATGTAAATGTCTCCCAAGGGCAGGTAAAGGTCATCTTATCCTGGTCTTCTACTACTATGTATATTTGGTTGTAACCACTAAATCCATCCAAAGATGAAAAATATTTCCTCCCGACCAAGTTATCCAACACCTAGTCTACAAATGGTAGAGGGAAATAATCTCTGTGTTTCCTTGTTAAGTTCCCTATAGTCTACACACACTCTCCATTTTTCATTCTTCTTTGGATCCACAACCAAGGTGACACCCATTTTCCGTCAAAAATTAGATAAATAAACCCTACTTTTAGGAGTTTCTCAATTTCAGTTTCCATGATGTCTTTCAAAGCAGGATTAAGTCTCCATTGTGGTTGGTGAATAGGTCAAACATCCTTGGTATAGATATGATGAGTACACACACTGGGGTGTATTCCTCTCATATTTGTATATTCCCAAGTGAAAGCTTTAGATCTATTCACCAGGGTGTCAAACAATTTGTTTTCTTCCGACTCGGTCAACCAATTGTTAATGTTCAAAGTTTTTCTTGGAAACAACATAATGGTTTTAACTCTCAGATGGTTGGATGTGATAGTATACATGGGCCTTATCAAGGTGTTAAAAGGACAGCTATGAGGTATGGTTTTATGAAGCCTGATAATGTTTACAAAGAAATGGTGCATTTTTTGGAAATAAGTTTGTCAAAGGACAAGGCAATCCCATGAATTAGCATTATCAAATTTGGTGTGATCTATGCTGATTGGGTGTCCTAGGATCTCTTCCACATCTTTCATCTCCTCACCACTCGTATCCATAGTAGTATTTTCCATGTTTTCCAATTCATCCTCTAATTCTTCACCATGTTGTTTGATGACTACCATGGTCAATGAAGCCATATTTTCCTGTCCGTTGGGACTTTATGGTTCAACAACCCATACTTTATTTTGTTCAGAAGGCTTGGCGGGAGGATACAAAAACAAATGTTTACTATTAGGTCCATGTGAAATGATCATTCCTCCCTCTCTACAATCAAGTTTGGTTGCAACAGTAGCCAACCATGGTCATCTGAGAATTATTAGATAACTATCTTTAGGTGAAAGGGACTCGATTATTTGAAAATCTACTAGATATTCCCATCCATCCACCTTAACAAGAACATTTTCAATGACGCCCTTGGGAATAGCTATGGATTGATCTTCCATCTGCAAGACTGTAGTTGTGGGACATAAATCAGTAAGTCCCAAATTTTCCATCACATCAATAGTCATTATGTTAATGGCTACTCCAAGGTCCACCAAAGCATTAGGTATTGCTACCTCATAAACTGTTACTATTATAAGTGGACTACCTGGATCATCATATTTCAAAGCAGTGGTTGTCTCAGCCAACAAGTTAGCTAGATAACCGTTTATGTGGACAGTATTTATTCATTTTGGTTTCCTCCCTGGAGTTTTGATACACAACTATTTGATGAGCTGGTTTAACATAGGAATCTCCTTAATCGCTTGTAGCAAAGGGATTTCAATCTGCAACTATTTAATTTCTTGTATCAATGTAGTTTCGGTAGATGTGTTCATTTTTGGAGTATCTTTCATAGTGATTGGTTTCAGATGCTCCAAAAAAGGTGCTTTGATTTTGTCCTTAGGAGTGGAATCCTTCAAAACTTCAGTTGGAGACTGACCCCCCTCCTCCTAAGGTAGGTCAAAAGTTCTAACTGAAGATGGTGGGTCAGGCTTGTTTTGAGTAGCTTTTGGGGCTTGTTCTACGAATGTGGGCATTGTTTTAGTTGTCTCAACAGACTTCTTAATAGGTTCATCTAGAATTTCTTCAATAGTCGGTTGTGAAAGTGTTTTTCCAAACCTCAATTGCAAGTTCCCACAGTGTATTGTGTTAAGTCAAGTGATATTGTCCTGTTCGGTGGAATACACTAGAGTATTTGGGCAATTGTTCTTTGGGTTCGAAACAGGTTGCGCCAAAAGTGGTGGTTGGTTAACTTGTTCGTTTTGTTGAGTATTCTGGGGAGGTGGTAAAATATTTTGTTGTTGAGTAGGAATCCTTTTAGGACCATTATAAAACTGATGTTGAGGTTGATTCCATTGAGGAATGGTATTTTGAGGGTACCACTGTTGTTAAGGTTGGCTAGGCCACTAAGGATTGCCCCAAGATTGATTTGCCCATTCAGGTGGTCCCCAAGGATAAGTTCCCTAATTAGGTGGTACTGGAGGTGGTGCCTGAGGCTAGGGGGTTTCCCATTGATTATTGTTCCAATTGGGTTGAGGTCTCCAGTTAGGGTTTGAAATTTGACCATAGGAAAATTTTTGCCAGTTCTTTGATTTACAATGTTCACTTCTTTCTCAATCAGGGGTGTTCTTTTCTTGGAATTCTTGATGGCATTTAGAAGCTCACACTGATCAGTGGGATGATTTTTGTCACATACTTGACAAACGTCAATTTTGTCAACTTTGTCCAAAGGGCATTCCCTTAGCAAATGTTTGTTTCAACACCTAGATCAGTAAATGGACAAAGTCTTAGGATTTCGCGTTTTATCCTGTATGTCATCTAACGTGGTTTTTAGTTGAACAAGAATGTTAGTCTTGAAGTTGGCTAGCTCTTCATGTATTTTTCCTATTTCATTGGAACCTTTAAAGAGGGTGGACTTCTAGATGCCTCCTCGAGTATCAAAGAAATTCTGACACAATTCAATAATATCGTCAAGCCCCAGTTGGGACACGTCCCCTTTTCCCATTAAATCCAAGCTCCTTCAAGCTTCATCATCGAGACCTTTAAGGAATAGGGTCTTCAAAATATCAAGACTTATGACTTCTCCACCACATCATTTAGATAAGAAGATAAACCTATCTAGGTAATCCTCTAGACTTTCATCCTCATTTTTCCTTATTTTGAACAATTCTTCTTTCCTATCACTGATCCTACAGTAACTTTGGTATTTCTCCAAAAAGGAAAGATCCATTTCATCCCAGGAGGTTATCGACTGAGAAGCTAATCCCATAAACCAGCGCATGGTGAGTCTTTCAGAGTGGAGGGGAAAAGCTTTAGTTTCTATTATCACTCTTGTAGTCATATGTTTGACACAAGACTTTAAACTCAAATAGAAACTGGTCAGGGTCCTCAGTAGAAAAACCTCGAAAGGTTGGCAAGAAGGTTGGTGAGATATTTTTCATTGTCATATCATCATCTACATCAATAGCAATAGGATAAGTGAATGTGTGTGGTGGTGGAGGGTTATTGTTGTTGGAAGAATTTCTATAGTCACCCATGATGTTGAAGGGAATGTGATCCTCTTCAAAAATTCGCTCAATTGGGTGAGGTTCTGGAGTTTGCAAAGGAATACACTCCTCTAAAACTATGTTCTCTTTCTAGGGTATGTGGGAAGGTCTCAGGTTGACCCTGCTTCGTCAATTCCTTAGTAAGTTCTTGATCTGAGTTTCCTTCCTCCCTACTTGTAGTTGGTATGTTGATTGGGGGGTTTTTGGTATGAATCTTCCGGGGGGCCTCATTTCCTGACCATGTAGAAAAAGAAGCCAAAGGACTATTTTTGTTCCTAAAAGAGGTATTCAAGGTATCTCTACTAACACTAGAAAAAGAAGGTCCCGACAACGATGCAAAAAAGTGATAGGTTGTCGTTAGGTCCTAACACTTTAGTTGATAAATACATTAATATATCGATGGGTAGTGTTCAAAGGCTATATGCAATAGAAGACATCTTGACTATCTCTCTCGGGTTTCCTAGGTGTTGGAAAACTAAAATAGAATTCTTAACTAAGGAGCCACTAAACTTAGAAACCAGGAAATCATCTATATAGAAAGCTTGAAATAACTAAACTAGAAAGCAAAAAACTATGAATCTAAAAAGCATAACAACTAAACTAGAAAGTATGGAAATGATTAAACTAAGAAATGTATAAATTGTTGAAGTAAAGATTGTAAAGAAACTGGGAAACATTGATCTAATCAAAAGATAACAATCTAAAATTTAACAATCTAAAACAACTAAAAGAAGGTGCTCTAGAACTTCAAACACTAAATTCAAAGACTACAGACTCAACTACAACCTGCAGGATTGATCTTGAAGGAATTAAACATATGAAAATAAACTCCAATTCTAATTATTATCTACTAAAGGAAAGTACATAGTTAGAAGTAAAATACTTATCTATCTAATCTACAAACTTTCGAGCCATCTCTGGAACTCTCGGATCACCCTACAGCAGTAGCTCAAATTACTTCATTCAAAGAACTCCATTCACATTATTCAACAACTCCAAAAGTGGTGAGAAAAACTCATTTTATTCATATGAAAAGTGTAACTTAGAAAACATAATGGAAACATAATGATATTCTTCTATATATCATAATTTTCAATAGTTACATATTTATATGAGAGTAGCTAACAAAATCCTACTTTTTAGTTGGTAAAGTCTTCAGCTGATTGTCAACAACTAATAGACTTTAAAGCCCATGACATGAAAATATTAAAGAGGCTCAACATGAGCCATAAAGTCTTTAGAACTAAAAAATAATAGAAACTATAAAAACTCGGTCCATCATGTATGCTCCTGAAATTCAAATGTCCATTCACTTGTCTTCAATGGTAGTAGAATTTGTACCATTTTCCAAGTGCTTTTATCATCATTGAGCTTATTATGTCGCAAAATAGTATAAGCGTCTAGATAACATGAACATCTAGACGACCTGAATATTGTTTGCATTTGTATTTAGTAATGAAGTATAAGCATCTAGGTATAAAGACCTTAGATGATCTGAATACTTATTGCATGGAAGACACTATCAGACAAGGAATGCTCTCATCCACATTATACTCATAGGTCCGCGATGGTTTTAGACAACCATGTCCTAAGACGAGTCATCCTGTGAATAAGAAACAATCCACAAACAAAAAACAAGTGAATATACCCCATCCTCACCTCTCTAGTCTAAGACATCCTGGAGAAGCTAAAAGGCATGTCACCAAAGATAAAATCATAAAACAATCAAAGATAAACAAACAAACATGCATCATGCTTTGATATAGAACCGATTCTTGGTATGGTTTTATACGTTTGATTGGATTTGAAAGGTGGATTGATATATATGTTATAATGTTTGCTTGATTGTCAACACTTGCATGTTTTGATTTTGTTGAAGTTCAAAGCCGTGTGGTGGTCTAAAAGTGTCACTATTTTTTGGAATTTTTTATGTTTTTGGGATTTTTGGAATATTTGATTTTTTGGGATTTCTTCATGACATTTTATGTTTTTTTGGATTATTTTAGGACATTTTATGGTTTTTTTGGATTATTTCAGGACATTTTATGATTTTTTCGGATTATTTCAGGACATTTGATGAATTTTTACTTTTGGATTATTTGGACATTTTATAATTTTTGGATTTTTAAGGACATTTTACTTGAATTTTGGATTATTTCAAAATTTTACTTGATTTGGATTTTTTGGCAGATTTTTTAAAGGAGTGGGTGAAATGAAATGTGATATGGTGATTGAAGAAATAAAATCTTCCACGGTAGAAATGTAATGCAACCATGGATAAATGATAGATCAAAATGAAGATTCACTGCAAAACATGTCACAAACAGCCTTGTATATCCTTTGCCAATAGATGATAATGGTTCATTGATTGGATGCCAGGAATGATTGATTCCATAAGGCATGATGATGATAAGTACTTAGGATCACTGATTCCTCTAAGTACGATAAGATTGATGATTTTTTATGATTGATTGACAAAAAATATGAGGATTGGATAATGTTTTACATCTAGGCTCAAATATGATTCACATGATAAGATTCAAGGTTGCAAAGGAACATGATGACCAACAATGGAGGTAATTTAATCATGGATAAATGATAAGGATGTGAACTATGATGGAATGGTAACACATAAGGATATGAAAGGGAATCCAAAGCATGCGTTTGTAATTTTGCCCCTAATCTCATCAAGAACAAAGGAAGGAAATGGGACATGGATTTTGATAAGCTAGGAGATATGGAATGGAAGAATGCAAAGATAAGGATAATGAATAGGATGATCAAGATTGATAAGATATGGACACAATACCTAAGTATTTTACCCCTATTCCTCATCAAGACCAAGGAAGGGAAGAAAGGATGCATTAAGATAGGATGGTAGAATATGGATACGGTGAAGGATATGGTACGAAAGATATGGATAAAGTGTATAGGATAAGATATACGATGTTCAAGAAGATCCTTAACCTTGTCAAGATCAAAGGTGAAAAGGTAAAGGATGAACGTAATGATGATAATGGATATGAATGAAAGGATGGATGAAACTTGCCCCCAAGTGTAGAGTACAAGAGGAATATGGAAGATAGGATATGAATAGGGATAAATGAAAATGGAAGGTAATATATGCATGATAGGGAGATGGAGGAAGGACTCAAGCATCAAGTTTCATAGCTAATATCCCTTTAATATGTGCTCTAACAAACCATGGCAATGAGGATTAGGCTCATAAATGTTGGTATATTAATGGTGTGATGGAAGAAGCTAAGGACTTATGCAAAGGTTTGGATTAAAGGAGGATAATGGGGGATGAACAGTGGATAATGGATAGGAGGTTGGAAGGCTTGTTGATGGATAGATGGAAAGGATGGAAAGATCAACATCGACACACACCTTGAAGGGTGGTGGGGTGATGGAGGAAAAATGAATTTGGAAGATGATAGGTTTTTAGATGGACAATAGGAGGAAGCTTTTGGATTAGCAAATTTGGATGCCAATTTAGATTTTATTGCTTCTACGAGACTTTTAGGAATCCACATATCTTTTGACTTTGATTTTTGATTCATGGGCCTTTGTGGCCTTTGAGATTCTTCTTTTTGCTTTATGGGCCTTTGTGGCCTTTGAAATTTTTCTTCTTGATTTATGGGCCTTTGTGGCCTTTGAATTTTTTGCTTTTGACTTGATGGGCCTTTGTGGCCTTTTGGATTTTTCTTTTGACTTGGATTTTTATTTTGACTTGGGATCAAATTTTCTTTTATTTTTGCATGGCTCTTCAAGGAGACATGTTGATCCTTTGATACATGTGGATTTTGATATGGAAGCTTTTGACATTTGGCACCCAAATTGCTTCCAAGAGCAATGGGATGGGTGGATGGAGATGAATGATATGGAGTTCTTATGGATCGGTTAATGTAGGTAGAATTTTGAGAGGGCATCAAGGATGTGTGCCTTTGTTGTTCTTGATGAATAGGAGATGGAGGGATGTAGGGCCCCAATATGGATGGAAGGGTTGATGAACAAGGGTTTGGATGATAAGGACCAAGGATAGATGGAAGGTTTGATTGGCTAGGATAAGGACCTAGGATAGATGAAAGGTTTGATGGACTAGGATAAGTAGGTTTATTTTGATGGAATCTAGGCTTACGATGGATACCAATGTCTTGAGCGTGAGGTGTATAACCAAGGCCATGATAATATGGATTTTCTTGGATATAAAGGGGTTCTAGGATACCTTGTTCATGAAGGCCTAATCCTTTTCCTTTGTAGTTCATACTTTGACACATTTGTTTGCCAATGGGATATATATTATTTATGAAACAAGATGCAAGTCCATCATGAGGTGGTTGTGATATGGAAGGAATAACAAGATCTTCGAGTAAACCACCTTGGATAAAAGTGAGAGAACCCATTTGATAGGTAAGAGGTTCATGGATAGTTTGAATAGGGGTGATAGACTCTTGTGGAGGATTGTGGTCATGAGGGGAATTAGGATGTGTGATAGGTTCTTGACACGGGGATAAGGGGGTACTTTTATCTTGACTTGGAAAAGGATCAAAAGGTGAAGGAGATGGAGTAGCTTGCTCTTTATTAGGTATGGAACCATCACGGAGTGGTATGAAAGGCATGTCTTGATCATGGGAAGGATGGAAATCATCATGAAATGAAAGGGTATCCTTGAATGGAGGTTTATCTTGATCTTGATGAGGAAGGGAATCTTGAGATTTTGTCGAAAGCATATCTTGATCATTGGATATGATGGAATCATGAGATGGTATGGATTCATTAGATGAGGTGGAAGGAGGACTTGGAAGTATAATTTTCTCTTGAGACGGAAGGGAATCACCTTGAATGAAACAAAAAGAGATAAGGGGATCATCGTGAGGTTCTTGAGAGATGGGATCTTGGTCAAAGATTGGAGAGCATTGGAAATTTTTGGTATCATTGGATGGAGTGGAAAGAATGCTTTGATCATGATGTGCAAGGGAGTCTATGCTAGCATGCTTTGGACTAATAGATTGACATGACTCATTGGATGGAGATGGTATGATGGGAGAGGATGGTTGGATGAAATCGTTAACTTGGGTGGAAGACTCATGAGGTTTATTTTGAATTATGGGAGATGAAGATAGATGCATGACATGGTAGGATTGCTCAATATTATTTTTGTTTGAGGATTTAGATTTGGGTTTCTCGTTTAGGCTTTGTAGAAATTCATGGACATTAAACTTGGATGATGTAGTTTTGGATGAGGATAAAGGCTTATGAGATGATTGCATCAATTCATTCAAATGTTGGGATTCAAGTTGTTTTTCAAGCTCTTTCAAACGATGGTCAAGATATTCAATCCTTTAGTTTTGTTCATAGGTCGTGGATGAATATGGAGGATAGCAGTTAGACATGTTTGGTTGATGGTTTTGGAAATGTTTTGAGGTGTTGCAAGTTAGTAGGTGTGATGTTTGTTTGAGGTCAATTGTTTGTGTTCAAATTTGTGAATATTGTGAATACTGTTTGAAAATCCAGAAAATACTTCACAAGCACGATGTTTTGGTGTATGCAAACACACACGAGACAAGCACAATCCTAATAGACCAAGGGTTTGTATACTTGATATAGCCCACCGATATACCCCAGATTGGTGCTAAACACCTTTCCTTCTCGAGAGCGGATAGCTTAGAAGTTTGGTGGCATTGGCTCCCCTCCACGGCTCATTAATGTCATTCAAGCACACCAACTTCAGATTCTTGGGTCATCACTTCCCAAGAACTGCTATCTCTACTCAAGGGAGTCATTAGTGAGTATCTTCGGGCATGATACTGTACCCTGCACTATACCAAGTAACGGCTGAAAATGGTTGGCTTCTAAAACAATAGGTGTTTAGTTAGGGCATCCATTCGAGTGGCCACACATGGGGCGAGAGATTAATCACCAATTAGGTGGCACTCCAGCCTAAAGAGGTTACGCTCAATAGGGTTTATGGGAGTACTACATCGATGTGACACATTCCCCATGCTAAGTGGTACCGAACTCCCTCAAGCACCCATTTTATATCCAGTAGAGTGTAGCTTGGCTTTTAACTGTTACAGATTAGATCCCTCAGGTGAATACTTTCCCCTTGGAAGGAGGCCTACAACCATTTCTCTTACACCGGATTGCTCGAAAGCGCAAGGGGAGAGGATATTTCGATTATTAAGTCGTGAAGGTGACAAAAAAAATAAGGTGGGTCTAGTTTTCTGATCACCTAGTTTTCACAAGGTGAGAGCATAATCACCTACCACCTTCAAGCACAGTCAGACAAAATCAAGCACATGTTCATTTTAATGCACCAATGGAAGTGTTCCTAAACTAGAAATCGCAAACACCTTGTTTGAGAAATGAGTCTTTGACTAACGGAGCTGCAAAACCACAAATTAGTAGTTTCATAAGTGTCTTGGACCAACGAGAAAGCTGCAAAAAAAACTAAGTTAGAACAAAAGATTAAAAACCAAACTAAAAGTTAGTAAATAATTAAACTAGAAAATAAAAAGACTAAACTAAGAAAAAAAAGAATTAAAGAAAACTAAAAACTAAGAGCTTGATTTTTTTGTTGCTCCAAAAGTGTTTTGAGCCCCACTCCAAAATACATACACAAAGTTGGCAAGGATTCTGTTGAGAAACAACAAGCTAAAATGGTGATAACTTTCTCGGAAATAAACAAAATTTTAAACTATTGATGTATCTATGGAAGGCTGCAAAGACATTTATAGACCTTCAAATAGGAAAAGTTTTACCTAGTTTCTATACAACATAAATTATTATAAACCAAAATGGGATTTTAACAATGACAAAAGTGATTTAGTATGGCCATAACTTTCTCAAATCTTAACAAAATTTCAAAAGTGTTTAATGTTACTGGAAAGTGGGGAGATGAGCCTACAAGAAGTCAAAAAAATTAAAAGATTTGATCGTCCATTTTCTGGCTCAAATGAGATGGTGAGTTTTATGCATTCTTTGGATGCAATTTTACCCAAAACAACAAAAATAAACAAGAACACACAAATTTCTCTACTTCACGTCGGGTTCACCAAATGTGAGATGGGGTTAGAAATAAAATAGCATAGATAAAGTGACAACCAACACTACTAAGCTATTAAAGCCACATCCAAACAAGGAAAACAAATAATGGAGAATAAAAATGTAAAACTATAAAGAAAGCACTCCCTATTGTGGTTGATTCTTTCTCTTGCTCTCCTTCTTGGTATCTGCAACTTTGCCCTCAGTTGTTGAAATAGCAGTGCAAAACCATAAATGGTAGCAAAGAAAGTTGGAATGTCAATTTGTTAAGCTGAAAATGGAGAACGAAGGTTGTTTTTATAGACAACCATTCGAATGGACGGTTGAGATAAATCTTCTAGAAAGATTCTAAGATCAATGGATGAGAATGCATGAGAGAGATGTTACGAAATGGATGGTTGAGATTAAGTCTCAAAAAAGATGCCAAGATCAATGGTCCAGAATTGATGCACCAAGAATATGCCATGCATGGAAAAGCTATGACACCAACGACTATGATGCCTGACAGCTATGACAGACATGCAAGACATGCAGGCTATGACAAAAATGAATGTTATGATAGGGGATTATGATAGAGCATCTTTGACTAGGTGGAGGTGCATAAATTATTTATTCAAAAATGGAGAAAATGGACAAGTGGAAAATAAATTATTTATTTAGAGAAAATGACAAAAGGAGCATTTAATTAAATTTATCAATTTAATTAAATGGAGAGATGAAAATTAGTCCTTAAATAATTAATTTAGATTAATTATTTAACAGGGGAGGTGGCATGAGATAGTTAAATAATTTTAATAATTATTTAACTATAGAAGAATTAAAGGACCATGAATAGATACATAATTAATAGTAAGTGTTTTAACAAAATAATTAAATAAATAATAATTTATTTAACTATTGAAGAAGAGGAGAAATTAGTAGCATTAGTTTATTTAATTGATCAGGATAGAATAAAGATTAGAAAGTGAATTAATTAAATAATTATTAAAAATTATTTAATTAATAGAGGAATATGATCAAACATAATTGAATAACTAAAATTATTCAATTATCGAAGGATGAGGATGGAGAAAAATGACACTCGCAGGATTAGGACATTTTTTAGTGTCTACAAGCTTATTTCGACTAATTTCAAGAAATAAAGATTGTATGCTTATTCACAAAAAGAAAGCGATTACTTATCCTAAAGATAATTAATTGACAGGGTAAGGTTGGCTGAAAGGTGTAAGGTTAAGTATTGAGTCCATTATATTGATGAGGTTATTTTTACCTCATCAACGCTTACCTATCAATAATAAACCTTATGTAATTACAAGGTTGAGACACATTTTCCCAACACATTTACCAATAGGGTTTTATCTAAAGTTTGTAGGAATTGTTTTAAAATGTCATCTAATTTAATTGTAATTTTTTCTAAGTCCAATTTGTTCTTAGGGTTTAATGAAGGTTCCAATGGAGTATGAGCCTCTATGCTACAACTTTCCTCTATTAGCAACCTTTTGGATTCTTGGTTATGTATTAATTTCTCAAAAACTTCTTGAAAGCCTTTTGATTCCTTTTAATAACAAAATTATCTTCTCTGATGTTTTCTCCTTTTTATTTCTACTATATTTTCCTCTTTTGAAGGAAAAACCTACATTGGCATGCTCAAAAGCTCCCCTAATGGTGTGCTCTAACCTTGAATTTTGTGTTAATTCCATTCTTCTTCTATGTCTTTATTCTCTTTCTGATACTTGTCTTTGTCTCTTCTCCTCTCCATTATGGCTGGTCATTTTCTCTTTTTTGTGTGAGTCAATTTTCTCCTTAATCTCTTGTAAATTTATTTTATCTATTTTGGCCATGGGTGTTTAGGATTTGGGATTGCATTACTCCTATATTGTGTTGCATGGTAGTTATTCAGTAGTTTTAATTAATAGTCACATCTTTTCATATGTCTCCCTAGACCTTTTCCCCCTTTTTGTTTCCCATATCCTTGGTGCCTAATCCCCTCTCACAAGGTAGATGTCAAGAAGATGGGATTTTGAATAATTATATTTGTTTTTTCATCTTTTGTTTGTGTCTTGGTCTGATAAATGTTTTAGAATTTGAAATTTTTTAGTAAGCCTCAATAGAGCCTAACCAGGGTATTGATAATGAAACCAATGTTAGCAAGAAATCCAAGGGAGATAAATTGAAGTTTTGTTCCCAAAATATCTTTGCTAGTTGTAGTTTGTAACCCCAGAGTTGGTCCTGTTGAGGTGGCACAAGAAGGTATCCTGGATCCAAGATCAATTGTAAATCAGAATAAAATAATGTACACACATAAGATAGATCGAATTTAGAGCTCCTTATATTCATTATATCAATAATATTCCATTACATTCCTTATATCTCTATTATAGTCAATCTCCTATACTATACTATATCATCCACTAGTACTTTACGTTACCATCTACTATCTTCTACTACTGGTGAATAGATCTTTCTACATACTTATATTTATAATATGGGATAAAACCCTTAGATAATATCCCTAGAGTACATTCTATCTTCGTAAACTCATGTTCTAGAATATTCTTTTTGGTTAGCTATTACATATCTCTGGACCGATGTTTGTACACTATTTTTTGGTTAACAAAGAGACTACTAATTGAAAAAACTATGAAATAAGCTTGGTGAAGTTTATTAGGCTAAATTCTTGGTAAATAATTTAAATTCCTCAAAAATAAGTTGCATTATTTGAGGATGAAAGAAGGAGGATATGTGGCTAATCAACTGAATACCTTCAATATACTCTTTTCATAGTTGAGTTTTGTTGGTGTAAAAATGGAGAAGGATCATTTCATGATATTAATTTGTTTGTTACTAGAATTATGGGATCACCTTGTGATGGTCATTCAAAGTACTACCACCAAGTTCAAGATAGATGAGGTGGTTGCACCGTTATTATTTGAAGAGATGTAGAGGAAAACTTTTGAAATGGATGAGTCTCTTACAGTTCATGGTAGATCGAAGGAGAAAAGAAAGAAGAGGGAAAAGGAATACTAAAATTTTGATTTTGAATCCCATTGGAGTTCCAAGTCTCCTAGAAAGTCCATGGTGAAGTGTTGGAATTGCAGAAAATCTAGTGATTTTATCAAAACGTGCAAGGAAGAGAAGAAGAAGAAAACAAACTTCTCTAATTTTGACTCTAATAAGTCCTCTTAGGATGATGTAAATACTTTTTTCATAGCCTTGGCAACAAGTGCATTTTGAATATGAGTGGATGATTGAGTTTTGTGCATCTTTTCACATGACCTCACATCGAGGTTGGTTTTCAAATTATGAATAGTTTGAAGGTGGGAAGGTGTACCTGGGTGATGACTCTCATTTGAGTATTGTTGGTCATGGAAGAGTCAAGGTTTGATTCTTGGATGGTAGAGTGAAAGGGATCCTTGGTGTGTTACATGTCCCTAATTTGAAACATAACCTACATTATGTAAGCAAGTTGAATAATGTTTGTGTACATGTTTTGTTATCAAAAAGAGGATGCAAGATGATGAGAGGGGCTATGGTGCTTTCTAAGAGTGTTCGAATAGGAACTATATTTAAGTTGGATCCATGCACTGTTTAGTGTAATAGTTATTCTAAAAATTCAAAGAAAAGAGCTTTAGAGTCTTCATCCTCACCATTGGAACCAGAAACAAAAAAGAGTGTCACATCCACTTTTGATGGTCATGCTTTTTAGGTACCTAAGGGTGCTCATACTTTGGAGATGAAACTTCCAATGGAGAAGAAGATTCCATGAAACTAAATACTTGGCTATATTGGTGAGAAGGGTATTAGAGATTTGATAAATAAAAGCCTTGTAGAGGGGCTAGATGATTGTAATATCGAGTTTAATTTTTGCAAATATTATGTTATGGAAAGAAAAATTACGTTCAATTTTATTTGAGTTCTCAGAAATATTCTGGGGTGTTGGAATTAATGCATTTTGTGTTTGGTCATGTTAATGTTCCTTCAATTTCTAGATCTGTGTATTTTGTATCATTTATTGATGAGTACAATAAGAATTTTTTTTATTTCCTCAAAAATAAATCTCATAAATGTAGTCAATATAAGGAGTTCAAAGCATTTATAGGGGTAAACATATTAAGTGTTTGAGGATTGATAATGGTGGTGAGTCTTGTTTAACATGTTTTTACAAGTTTTATAAAGAACATGAGTTTGAGACGTATAATACAACTCCATACATCCCTTAACAAAATTAAGTTATGAAGAGGATGAACATGACATTGATAGAGAGGGATAGGAATATGTTGAGTGGAGTTGACATTGAAAAATGTCTTGGGTTGAAGTTTCTTCCACTACCTATTATCTGGTTAATAAATCTCCTACTTCAACTCTTTTTTAGATGACACCTATGGAGGTGTGGTTGGGAAATAATCCTTCATTGATAAATCTTAGAGCATTTGATTGCGAGGCTTATGCACATGTGTAAAATGAGAAGGGGTCAAAGTTGGAGAACAAGACATTTTAAGCTAATCTTTAGTGGTTGTGGTGTCATTGTGAAAGGGTACACGATTTAGGATCTAGTGGCCAAGAAGGTTCTCTAAAATAGAATTTTTCTTCAAAGAGATGAAATGCTACTATGTTGTTTTGCAGATAAAGAAATAAGAAAAGGAAAATAATGTTGTTCATGTTCCTCCCACCCCGATGAAACGTAAAATGAGAACACCTATTGGACCTGATGATGATGAAAGCTCTAACAACTTTTAAATTTAAGAAGAAGAAGAATAGCATCAAACCTGACCTTTGACGAGGTCCATGTAGATTAGGTGATAACTTTATAGGTTTAAGCATTCATTTCTTGATTCTAGTTGTATTTTTTCTTTGATTGCTAACATTGATGAGCCAAGGACTGTAAGGGAGGCTATGGGTACAAATGATTTAGATTACTAGATAAATCCATGGATGAAGAGATGAGTACATTAAAAGAGAAAAATACATGGGATCTAATACCTTTTCCTGAAAGATGTAAATCCTTTGGATGTAAAAGATTGTTCAAGAAAAAGTTTGGTCTTGATGGTAGTGTTGAGAAGTATAAAGCAAGGTTGATCACAAAAGGGTATTCGTAAGTGGAGGGAATCGATTATGGTGAGATATTATCTCTTGTTGTAAAGATAACATACATTAGGTTCTTGTTATCACTTGTTGTAGCTTATGATTTAGAAGTTGAGAATATGGATGTGAAGACAATTTTCCTTCACAATTAGTTGGAGGAAGAAATATACATGTCACAACTTGAGAATTACATTGTAAAAGGTATAAAGCATTTGGTTTGTAAGTTGAAGAAGTATTTGTATGTTCTAAAATAATCTCCTATGTTGTGGTATCAAAATTTGTATGCCTTTATGTTGAGTTTGAATTTTTGAGATCAATATCTAATCATTGTGTCTATTATAAGATTGATAATGATTACATTCTCATTATTTATTTATATGTTGATGATATATTGTTATTTGGGAATGGAAAGATCTTTATTTTTTATTTGAAGTCTTAGTTATCAGAAGAAAAAAATTTGAAATAAAAGATTTAGGGGTAGCTAGGTATATTTTGGGATGGAAATCAGAAGAGATAGAGCTAGCAAAAAGGATTGGTTGGGCCAAAGTAATTATATGAACTTAGTTTTGGAGAAATTTAACATGACAACTTGTAGATAATTGGTTGTTCCTATTTCACAAGTGACAAAGTTATATGTGGAGGATTGTCCAAAATATCCTACTGAGATGGAGGACATGATTAGAGTACCTTATGCAAGTGTTGTTGGCAATCTAATGTATGATATGGTCTATTTTAGGCTATACATTAAGCTTGAGTAGTGGGAATCTTGAGTTAGTTTATGGCTAATCTTGGATGGGTACATTGGGATGTAGTAAAGAGAGTTTTTAGGTATTCAAGGGGTACTTTTGAATATTCCTTATGTTTTCATGGTTATCATATAAGACCTTGACATTCAATTTGTATTCATGGATATGTGGAATTAGATTGGGTAGGTGACATTAATAACCAAAGATCCACCATTGGATGTGTTTTCTTGATCTTTCATGGCACACTATTATTTGGATGAGTAAGTGGAAATTTGTAGCCACTTTTTCCATGACTGAAGAAAAGTACATGACATATAATCATGCTTGTAAGGAAGCCATTTAGATCAAGAGACAATGTTCTGATGTTGCGATTGATGCAAGGATGCTCACTATTTGCTATGACAATTAGAGTGTGATATATTTGGTGAAGAATCCTACCTCCCATGCTAGAACAAAGCACATTGATGTTTAGTTCCATTTTATTTGTGACATGGTGAAAGACAGAAAGGTGAATCTTGAGAAAGTTAAGAATTTGGTGAATGTTACGGATTCCTTAACAAATCCCATGAGCACAAATAAATTTATATGGTGTTCCAATTTTATGGGCCTCACAACCCCTAGTAGTTGATTTATTGTTGGCTTTTGAAGGTGTTTGACAACTCAGAGAATGATAAGATTAAGATGTCTCAACCTTTGCATGTCCTAGTATTGATTTATTATTTATTTATGCCTATTTTATGCTCATCTTACAATGTTACTTTATGGGACCTACCTCAGAGTGTTGGTATCCTGTATGGAAGGTGACTAGGATGACTTGTAAGCTAAGTTTGTGGAAATAGGCATCCCACTTTGTGTACTCACTTTGTAGCATAATTTATGGCATGTTTTATAAGTTGTATGTGATTATGATTGATTATGATGGGATTATGATAGACCATGTCATATGAAAAATCATGATAGTTTTAAGAGTTAGGAATGATATATTATGTCAGATGGGACCCACTTATGTACGTGCCTATGCATGCAAGGGTGTTGCATGCATTTAGGCACCTTGCATGTCAAATGGGCCCTTTGTATGTCAAGAGGGTGTATGCATGTCAAGGTTTATATTTTTCATTTATGTAGTGTTGGAGATGATGCCACATGGCAATTTCCTAGGCATCCACTTTGGAGCTCTATAAATATGAGTGCTTGGGATGGAGTTGTATGTTATGTTGTTCATTGCAAGTACTATTATGTTGTTGGATTAACTCCATAATTCAACACTATGATAACTCCAAAAGAAACTTACTTTGCAAGTGTTTGTAATAATCTTTGTTTACTATAATACATTGAACACACTTTTGGAGTGTGTGGTTTTTCTCTTGCAAGTGTTTTCCCCATCTATATCTTGTGTTGTGTTGCATATAATTATGGTGATATTTATTTATCTTTCTTGTATTGTGCATCTTCTATGGTGTAATTATTAAAAGGATTAAAAATTCACTGTCCGCCCTTCTTAGATTGGTCTAGGAAGTTGTTTTCACTTACCTTGCTTCCTTTCAAAATTAGTTACGTGTTTAGGATTTCAAGAGTGTATTTAGGGGGACTTGCTAACAAAGCCACCTTAAGAGAAAAGTGTAACATTCTAAAGCTGTGAGCATAATATGCATTTAACAAGTTTTTATCTTGGAATGTAGCTCTAGATGTATGGTTATGTGGGGCATGGCTAGTATTACTCTAGATACTTTGGTTTGTTTTCATATTTATGTGGTGTGGTGTTTTGGACATGGCTTATGTGGAGATTTTATTTCATGGATATTGTCATTTTGGATTATTGACATAAATGTTAAATCTACATGTTTAAACATTTATTAGTTAAAGATGATATGATATGTTCATTTAATAACATAAACTGATCATAATGTGTTTTGGATAAATGTTTAATTTATGCAAGAATAAATTCCTTTAATTAATATGATAGATTTCGTAATTATGTGATGCTGGAAAACTTCAATGTTTATATTTAATGTTTTAATTATTATTTCCGAAAGTGTACTAATGTTTTTAGAATTGGAAACAAAGTCCATTTTCTAGAAATATATTTGATTTTTAATTTTAAAAGTGGGGAAGGATTTTCATGTTAAGTATAGTTTGATTTCTTTTTATTATTATGGAGAGAATTATATTTTAAGTTTGTGTGACCTTTTCATTTTGGAAGGAAGTTGAAGGGGTGTGGGGGATTCTATTTTAGAGGGGGATTTGGGTATGGCTATTCCTCTTCATTCTTTTTGAAAATTTGCTTGATTCTTCTTGGGGAAAGTAGGTGTGTAAAGATTGTTGCTCTCTTTTTGGAATTGGATGAAAAAGAAAGGGAAAATGGGATCTTTTTTGGGAAGAATAAATTGAATACTTGCCTAGGTTTTGGGCTGATCCTAACTTGGATAGCCAAGGTAAGCTTTAGATTTGTTTCTTTTATTCTCTTTGAGGTTGCAAAATGTTAGTAGATTTTGTTGTTGTGTTGGGAGTATGTACATTTTATTTTCATTTCATGTTATTCTTGGTTGTGTATGGGGGTTGTGGGTGTGATTAACGAGTTGATCTCATCTACAGGCTGAGAGCCTCCTTCATGTGGGGTCGAGGAGGGCACAAAGCCTCTCTTGGGGATTTGTCATAGTATGTGAAGATGTGTGGAGGAGTAGATGATGGATGTGGTTGTGTTGTGAATTGGAGTTTTGAGTGAAGGATGGAGTGTGGGAATGGTTGGTTGGGAAGGAGATGTGAATTGGGTGTTGTGATTAAGAAGGTTTTGGTGTTGGAGTTGGAGATGAAAATAAATGGAGTTGTAAAATTTGTTCCCCAAGAGGGAAGGGAATCCCCCTTCCCCCCCTTTGAAGAATCTCGTGTGTGGGTTCTTTGTGAATGTGTTATGTTTATTGTACTTTGTTTTGTCATCTGTATTTTTGCATATGGGCTTTGTCTCCTGCTCAGGGGAGGGCTTCTTAGTCCTACGGTTGGGTGGTGAGTAGTTTTGGGCTGCTCCATTCTATGTTGCAGGTTCAGTAAATGGATAGGATTTGGAGAATATGGAATGGAAAGAGAATTTCTTAAATTAATTTAATGTAGTGTTTTTCATTCATTCAGTAATTGTAGAGTGCAAAGAGAATATATATTGTTATAAAAGAAATTTCAATAAGCAAATTTTTAAGTTCATGTGAAAACTCTCATTTTTTATGATGCATTTTGATTGTAAAAGTTAAGCACTGATTATTGTGTAAAAGAATGCAAATCGTTTATTAAGAGATCTTTTTTATAATGTTAATCTATTTGCAAGATCTGGAAGGAAATGTTAATTTCCTCAGTTGTAATTTAATTGAATGTTGTTGCTTTTCTTGTCTCTATAAATGGTGTTTCCAAACTTTCGTTAATGTATTTCTGAAATTCTTAATGCAATATATGCGAGTGCATGACGTTATTGTCTACTTTTAGTTGCGGTTAATGGGTCGGTCATGATTCCTTGTTTTCTTGTTGATGTTTTAAAAAGAAATAGTTGTGGATGAATTAACCTTACCAAGACCTCTGTGTATTCTGTTGAAAATATTAACCGTGGGCTCCTCTAGTTTGGCCAGCCGTGGTGGGCAAAGAACAATGTCATTTCTTGTTTTAGCATCATTATCCCTATGTTACCACGAAACTCACTCTGTTGTCTCACTATTAAATGTCGATTCACAATCCTTCTGTAGCTCAGCCATTTTTCGTATCATTGGCTGTTTAAAATTATTGTGGAAGAAAGTCTAGAAAATAGTTATATCCTTTGTTAGCTTTAGTCCAAATTGGATGATAATATAGTTTATGTGTAATCATTCTAAATTAGTAATTTGGCTAATGTTTCCTATACCCCCATCCCATGCATTGTCAATGATAACCGTTTTGGTAGGGGACCAAATGTGTCTCATGTGATACCTTCCTCCTTAGGTGACTTTACAATTTCCATCGATTCAACTCACCTTTTGCTTGTATATATTTTAATGGGAAATTCATGTAATATGTTTGTTCCTTCAGTTAATTTCTATAACCTAGCAACAGATTAATTGCACAATAAATTCATAGAAAGAAATCTGATTTATAATAATTAACACAACTAGGTTAATTAACAACTAATAACAGCATAAGCAAAAATAATAACAAGAATCCAATCACAAAAAGACAATAACACATATATACCGAGGAAAACCCAATGTGGGGAAAAACCTGCAAATGTTGGATCTTCTATTTAGCCTAACAACAAACTTTTCTTTCCAAAATAGAATATGAGTTTGCTACAACAATCTTACATTTATAGAGCCTAGCTGCTTTACTTAGCGTGCAAGAAAAGAATCTTTCCTTGCTTTCTTTGGCTTTAATTACACATAAAATCACTCTTGGATTTATCTTATCCTCACAAACTTGGAAAAATTCTATTAAAGAATAAAAATCTACTGTTGTTGAAAATCCAACTCAAATTGCTTAAAGCATATATAACTCAAGTTGCTTTAAAGTGATTTAAAGCATATCCAACTCGAGTTGCTTTAAAACAACTCCACATTCCACCTTTCGAGCAACAAAAATCAATACTCCCTCTTAGTGAGGAAGCTGCTCTACACCACACCCAACTTGTCCCTAAAGAATTCATACTTTCTCTTCATCAAGGCCTTCGTCAGGATATCTGCTATCTGTTCATCCGTAGGAATGTAATTGAGCTTCACTATCCCCTTCTCCACACAATCTCTGATGAAGTGGTACTTGATCTCAATGTGCTTTGACTTGTCATGAAACACTAGATTCTCAGAGAGTTTGATACAACTCTGATTATCACTGTAAATGACTGCAAGATCCAACTCTTGATCAAAGAGCCCAGCTAGAAGTTCCAAAGCCAGATAGCTTCACATGTAGCCATAATAGTTGCCATATACTCGGCCTCTACAAAACTCAATGCAACTAACTTTTGTTTCCTGTTGTACCAAGAGACTACTCTTGATCCCAAACTGAAACTACACCCTGAAGTGCTCTTCCGATCCATTGTACAATGTACTTGGATTTGGATGCTCTATGTAAATCTCTTCTCAATCACTCCATTGAGGAAGGACGTTTTACATCCATCTGGTGAATCCTCCAACCCATTTGAGCTGCTACAAAATGATAGCTCTTATGGATGAGTACCTAGCTACTGGAGTGAAAGTTTCGTCATAGTCGACTCCTTCCTTCTGAGAAAACCCCTTAGCCACAAACTGGGCTTTGAACTTTTCCACACTACCATCTGCAGCATGCTTAATCTTATATAGCCATCTCGAGCCCACCACAAACTTATCTTTTGGTCATGGTACTACCTCCCACACACTATTCTTCATGATGGAAGAATACTCTTCCACCATGGCATCTCTCCACACTTGGTGCTTGGATGCCTCCTGAAAGCTGGAACACTCTACTTCAATTAATTCACTCATAAGTGCCACATACTCATAATAACATTTGGGAGCCCTTCTCTGTTTGACTAAATCTTTAGGATCACCTACATATTCTTGAGCCTATCTCAATGTCTGCTCAGCTATCTTGTTTCTCCTCTTCTTGGTAATAGGAATTTGAGGCTAAGGAATTATTTGTTCCTCCATCTGATCACCCTGCTTGCTCTGCTCTCCAACTTGTGTGACTGAATTTTGAGGAATTTGTGCTATCTCAACCGTGGGTGATTGCTCCTCCTCATTCATCAAGTTTCTTGACTTTTGAAGAGCCCTCTCTTCCTCGAACTTCACATCTCTGCGAACAACTGTTTTCTTGAGAGTAGGAATGTAAACTCGATAAGCCTTAGAAGTTTCACTATACCCAACAAGGATACCCTTCTTTGCAGTAGGTTCCAACTTGGTTCTCTTCTCCATAGGAATGTGACAATACACAAGACATCCAAAGATGCGAATGTGCCTCAAATCTGGTTTCTTACTAGTGAACGCCTCTTATGGAGTTAACTTTCCCAACACTTTGTGAGGGCTCCTATTTTGCAAATACATAGTTGTATTGCAAGCTTCTACCCATAAGAACCAAGGAAGATCTTGAACATGAAGCATGGCCTTGGTTGCTCCAACTATAGCCCTATTCTTCCATTCAACAACCCCATTTTGTTGCGGGTTGTACGAAATTGTCAACTCTTTCTTGATACCTTCCTGAGCACAAAATTCTTTGAAGGAATTCGAGGTATACTCACCTCCATTATCAAACCTTAGTATCTTGATCTTCCTCCCTGTTTGGTTCTCCACGAGAGCCTTAAACTCTTTGAACCTACTGAAGACCTCCTCTTTATTCTTCAGAAAATATATCTATGTCTTCCTAGAGAAGCCATCAATGAAAGTAACAAAATACTAGTACCCATTCAAGGATGTTGTTGACATGGGCCCACACACATCTGAGTGTACAAGATCCAAAATCCCTTCGGATCTAGTGTCGCTATTTGGAAACTGGTCTTGGCATATTTCCCAAGTGCACAACCTTTGCACACCTCATGCTTTTCTATTTTCATCTCAGGAAGCCCCATCACTATTTCCTTAAGAATAGTAATTGCTCCATGGTGAAGGTGAGCCATCCTCCTATGCCACAATTCTCCTATCCCTTTACAACTACTAACCAACACATGTGTTGGCTCAAAATGTAACCAAAACAAGCTACCATGCCTGACTCCAATCACTTTTGCAACCTTGGAATCTTTGGGATGAATATAGACTTTTCCCCTCTCAAAGGTCATGACGTAACCCTTGTCTTCCAAAGCAGAGACTAAGATTAAATTCTTTGTCATGCCAGGGACATACAACACATCCTCCACCAACAAAGGCTTTCCAGACTCCCTATGAAACTTGACGGTGCCAATACCAATTGCATGGTACTTACCATTATCTCCGAGCTCAATATAGAAATCCAACTTCTTCTCCTCCAACTTGGTGAAACATTCTTTGACTCTCATCATGTGGTGAGAAGCCCCACTATCAATATACCATACCCTGTTGGCAATTGAACTTGAGAGACAGGCAATGAGTGAAAACTCATTCTCAAATCATGATGCAAACTCATCTACCTCTATTGTAGCAGCAAATTGCTTCTTCTACTTGTCCTTATTTTTCTTATTTGAACATTGATTGGCATAGTGACCCATTTGATGGCAACAAAAACATTTTATCTTGCTCAGATTTTTCTTCTTCCCACTCTTGGAAGAAGAACCTTTTGTTTGCTCTTTATTGGACTTCTTCTTACCCTTGCTAGCAAGAGCAAGATTTTCTTCATCTTGACCCTTCTTCATCTGATCTCCTCGATGAGCACCTTCATGGATCTCCTCCTGAACAAAATCATCCCAAAGTATTTCCCAATCATGTAGTTCATCTCTACCGACAACACACTTGACAAACACTTCCCAATGCTTCAAAAAACCATTCAAGGCTATACGCACCAACTCATATTCATCAATCATCTCTCCAACAGCAGCAAGCTCATCCCTGACCTATGTCAGCTTGGAAAAGTAAGAGGTCACACTCTCGCCTTTGGACATCTTGGTATTATGCAATTTGTCCTTTAGCATCATCTTACGACTCTGATAGTCACTCTGATAAAGTTTTGTGAGCGTATCCCACATCTCCTTGGCCATGTCTTTCCTCGATAAATGAGGAATTAAATGATCTCTTACTCCATCTAGGATAATCCTCTGAGCCTTGGCCTCTTTGACTTCATGTGAATCTAAGGCAACATGATCGTTTGTTGGTGGTGTCACTTTTGTACTAGCATAGATCCACAACCTGTTCTCCTTGAGAATAGATGTAATCCAAACCTTCCACTGCAAGAAGTTAGACGCACCCTCAAGCCTATCCTCATATCAAACACTGGTTTCCATAGCCACAAAAGAACTGGAGACAATTTTTTTTTCTTGAAATCTGCGTCACAAATCTTAGTTTCATATTCAGAGTTTAGTGCTTTGATACCATGTTAATTTCTATAACCCAGCAACAGATTAATTGCACAATAAATTCATAGAAAGAAATTTGATTTATAACAATTAACACAACTGGGTTAATTAACAACTAATAACAACAGAAGCAAAAATAATAACAAGAAGCTAATCACAAAAAGACAATAACACAGATATACCTAGGAAATCCCAATGTGGGGAAAAACCTGCAAATGTTGGATCTTCTATTCAACCTAACAACAAAATTTTCTTTCAAAAATACAATATGAGTTTGCTACAACAATCTGACATTTATAGAGCCTAGTTGCTTTACTTAGCATGCAAGAAAAGAATCTTTCCTTGCTTTCTTTGGCTTTAATTACAGATAAAATCACTCTTGGATTTATCTTATCCTCACAAACTTGGAAACATTCTATTAAAGAATAAAAAACTACTGTTGTTGAAAATCCAACTCGAATTTCTTTAAAGCACATCTAACTTGAGTTGCTTTAAAGTGATTTAAAGCATATCCAACTCGAGTTGCTTTAAAACAACTCCACATCCCACCTTTCGAGCTAAAAAAATCAACACCTTCAACATTGTTTATTGGAATCATTGCACTGTGGTTTTATTTCTTTATCCAAATGTTCAGTTATCACCAAACTCATTCCTTGCGTAGGATTGGTATACATATGTTTTCTTTAGCAATATTAAGATATAAGTATTGAGCTTGAAAAAGAAATTAAAATATTGGTTCGAAACATAAAGCTACCTTTAGGAATCCTGTCATGTTAGAATGTTTAGACGTGTGGCTTTTAAATGTTAGCAAATGTGTATGTGTCATTTCAATGTTCAAATGCATTGTAAATATTTCAATTCCTAATACGATTAATCTTCACCAACTACCCGAGTCATTATCAAATTGATTCATCCCAAATTATGATTAAAGCAATTAAAACTTGATTCGAACTCCTTACACATTATGTTGGATAAATATCTTGTTGCTATAATGACATGACTATAGTATATGATATTGTTTTATTGTACCAATAATATCCATTAAACATCGACATTAAATAACAAAAAATAGAAAAAAAATCTCCTCTTAGCAGACACTAAGGATAATGCAACAACTATATTCTTACAATAAAACATTCACATTAAATCATTGAATCAATCTTGTTTCTAATTGATTGCATAGTAGAATTGATATATATATATTAATGAGAGTTGGTGTAATTATTGTGTAAACCCTTCACATTAAATCATTGAAACAGTCTTGTTTTTTTTCCGTAGTGTAATTACTTTGATGACATTGAAGAAAGTTGTTCTTTTTGTTAATACATACAAACACACACACACACACACATATATATATAGTGTAATTACTTTGATGACATCGAAGAAAGTTGTTCTTTTTGTTAATACATACACACACACACATGTGTGTGTGTGTATATATTAACAAAAAGAACAACTTTCTTCGATGTCATCAAAGTAATTACACTATGGAAAAAAAACAAGACTGTTTCAATGATTTAATGTGAAGGGTTTACACAATAATTACACCAACTCTCATTAATATATATATCAATTCTATTGTGCAATCAATTAGAAACAAGATTGATTCAATGATTTAATGTGAGTGTTTTATTGTAAGAATATAGTTGTTGCATTATCCTTAGTGTCTGCTAAGAGGAGATTTTTTTTCTATTTATATATATATATATATTTTTTCTCTCATTTCCCTCTCATGTTTAAAAATTGATTGATGAACAAACTTTCTAACTGGTTACACTGTCAATGAAACAATAGACTTTGGCAAGGTCTTCATATATTTGTCTTTCCAAGTCCATTAGGAATATATTTATACATAAAGCAAGTAATTTATTCTTTTTAATAACATCTACTTTAGAGATTTCTCTCAAAATTAGTTATTTATTTTAAGCTCTTAGGGTGGGGTGTTACAGGTCAACTATGGACTTTAAATAGATGGTTTGCAATGGAAGGATATTGATAATGTAAATATTTTTATAGATTGTTGGATAGTCTTTTTTGTTGTTTTTAGCTTCCCTACAATGTCTTTGTCATTGTATTTTAGTTTTTGCTATTATCTATAACATTTCTTTTCTTTATCTAATTAAAAAAGATAAAACATGTGATTTATTGTATGTAAATAGATGGTGTGGTAAATTATGCAAACATGCATGCCTTAGATGAAACACTATGTATGAATTGAATATAAAGGTGATTGGTTTTGCATTGATATCAACTATAGGTTTAAATATAACATTAAGATCATTTGGCCCTCAAGCAATACATTTAGTTGCATCTTTAAAGACAATGTGAAAACATATCTTCTAATTGCTCTATGGTGAGCCATTTCTCTTAGTGAAAAAGTTGACTTACTTTGACAATTTAAGAGAGTGACATGGATTCACTTCATGTATTCTATGGATTTTAATTTATATTTTAATGTTGTTATACGTTTTGAGTTGTCCATTTATCATTAAATATATAAAAAGGGTTTTTTTTCTTAAGATTCAATTAAAGATAATGATCTTTCTTTGTCTTGTAATGCTTTTCTTTATTCATGATATGTAAATAAATTTTTGACATTAAAAAGTGCTAAGAAGAGCAATCAAAATTCCTATTTTAAACATTTAAGTCTTAATATCTTACAATATTTATAATAATTTATGTAATTTGGTGATACATACCTCTTAACATTAATCAAGCTACTCAAGTTTTTATAGTAGATGATGAGTTATTACTACAAAATTAAGCCTTGTTAATAATCATGCAAACATCGAACCAAAAAAACTTCGGCTCTGCTTTGCGACTTTTTTCCCGCTCTAGTTGTTTTTGAATCTTCCTGTCCCTGCTTTGATTTGACTGTTTCATGGGATGGTCGAGAGGGGGGATTGAGAAGGCTCCCCATTCCAAGGTTGCTATCTCTTTGTCTAGCACTTTGTCTATTGTGGTAGCGGCTAGCTTTGTTGTTCCCCATGTGAATTCTCCTCCTTGTACCTCTGTCCTTTCTCCAGGGGGAAGGACTAAGGATATTTTTGGAAATTTTCCCTTATCCCCTCCTCTTGGGCTTGAATTTTTCTTCTCATTGGAAGAACTAGTGTCCTATGTGAAAAAATTGGTGGGTATTGACTCGCTAGCCTCAGGTAAAAGGTCTTTGGAGTCTGCTTCTTGCTCTGTGACTGGCTGGGAAGTTGACGTCCCTGAAGCTTTGATGTTGAAGGCTATGGACAACCTTAAATTGGTGCTGGTTGGCAAATTTTTGGCCTATTGTCCTAATATCGAACAGGTATGTCAATGGGTTGCCTCGACTTGGAATCTAAAAGGAAGTGTCTTTATAAATGTTATTCCAAGAGGTATCTTCCTTTTCTCCTTTGTTGTTTATGAAGATACACTTAAGGTTTTAAGTGGTGGCCCTTGGGCTTTTGATTCTGGTTTTAAAAACTTTCTTTCCCTCAGTAAGTGGAAATTGGGTTTTGATCCTTCTGCTGACCCGGGGGCCATGGCTCCAACGTGGGTTTGCCTGCCAGGGTTATCCCTTTAGTTTTGGGAGAATGGTATCTTGAAAGGGATTGCTAATTCTTTTGGTAGCCTTTTGGCCATTGACAAGATCACTCAGGAGAATTCTAGGCCGGTCTATGCTCGTATTTGTGTTAATGTGGCTGTAAATATGGTCTTGCTAACTTTTGTCCTCCTTAAATCAAAATTTGGCAACTGGACTCAACCTCTGGAATATTAAATTCCCACCATTTTTTCCAGCTTTGTAAGAAGTATGGTCACCTCATTGACTTGTGTGAAAAAAGACCTACCAAGGGACACTTTGTTACTGAGAATTCTCTCTCTGAACAAATACCCAAGCCCTTTGTGGTTGTCCTTGTTGCTCGCCCCCTGAAGTTTCTTCTACCCCTTTATATTTTGTCCTCCAAGAGAAGGAAACCCCAGTCTCTAGCTTGGACGCTGTTTTGACTGCACCCCTAGCTGTTTCTAATGACTTGGGCTAGTTTGAACCTCTTATCTACTGCCCCTATCACCAATCTCCCCACCCCAGGCTTCTAGAAAGAAGAGATGCCTAAAATAGGAGAAGAAGTGAATATTAACAATATGGATGTAACTAAGGGGGTCCCCCATGCGGAGACCAAACTGTAGCCCTCCCCAGGGATGGGTCCTATTTCTATTGCGGGTGTTGATTTGGAAAAGGAAAACTAGTTCCTTCTGACCTCAACCTGTCCTTGGAGGAATTTTCATTTATGTATTAGAAGGAGGCAGGTAACTTGAATGACTCATTGACCTTGTTGGGGTTTCCTCCTCACCCCAATGATAAAGAAGATGAGGATGACTAGTCACAAGCCCCAATTAAATCAAAAAAGAAAAAGAAGTTGGATGTTGGAGGGGGAATTAAGGTAGGCAGACCATCCCAAAAGGACTTTAGAAATAAAGACACTATTAGGGATGTGGCTCCTGGAAAACAAAGAACCTTGGATTCGATCGCGGGATCGAAGTCCAAAAAGAAGTAGCCCCGACTACTCCTTTATGCATTTTTGGTGTTGTTGTTCCCTATTTTTTCCCTATGAAGTATCTCTCCTAGAATATCAGGGGCCTAAATAGCCCGTATAAACAATTTTTGGTTAGAACTTGTATCCTGGACAATAAAGTGGATGCTCTTCTCATCCAAGAAATCAAGACAAAGAAGGAGACCTTTGATAAGGAAATTTTGAGTATCTGGCCTGAAGCGAATTATTTTGTTAGGGAGGCTGAAGGTGCCTCGGGAGGTATAGACACCCTTTGGAATCCCTCAAAATTAAAAGGAACTCTATGCTTTTCTAATAGGAACAATTTGATAATTTTTCTGGAAGATCTAGCTACTCAAGAGAAATGGAATTTAATAAATATCTATGATCCCAACTTGACCAGGGATAGGCTGCTGCTTTGGAAGTATCTAAATGATTCTATTAAAAATAGAAAGGATGATCATTGGATGTTGTGAGGGGATTTTAACTCCCCCTTCTACCTTCAAAAAATTCAGGGGGGACTGGATAACTATTCTGATAGTATGATGGAGCTGGCTAAATTCCTAAACTCTATTGGTCTTATTAATATTCCTCTCCAAGGCTCTAAGTTCACAAAGTCAAACAGAAGGAATGGCAATCAACTGATCCAATTCCTCTCTCTATCTACTCTCCCAAGGTTTGGCTCTGACCATATTGCTCTTGTGCTGAAAAGAAATGTCAATCATAACAAGGGCCCCTTCCCTTTTAGATTTGAAATAATGTGGAGCCTTCACCCGGATTTTGTTGCTCTTGTTAAAAGCTAGTGGGAGGAACCTATAAGTGGCACCCCTATGTTTTTCTTGGTGGAGAAGTTGAGTAGAATCAAGTAGAGAGTGAAAAAGTGGAATAAGGTGACTTTTGGCAATATCTTTTAGATTAAATTTTTTTTGGGAAACAACTTAAAGGAAGTTCAGGACAATATGGATGTTGGTCTTATGGATGATGAGACATGTGCAAAGGAAAGGGACCTCAAATCCCAATGGTTTAAGGTCAATAAAAGGGAGGAAATCTTTTGGAAACAAAAGTCTTGTGTTCAATGGCTCATTGAAGGGGATAGAAACACCAAGTTCTTCCACCAATCTACCTTGAAACACAAAAGCGAAAATAGTATTAAATCGCTCAAGAAAGATGATGGCACCATGGTCTCCACTAAAAAAGAAATAGTTGGGGAAGTTGTTAACTTCTTCTCCTCTCACCACAATGCTCCTGACAATGCAAATTAGGTACATGATGATTTTCTTGAGGTGATCCCTAAATTTATTTCTGAACTTGACTTAAAGAATATGAATAATGTTGTTTCTATGGAAAAATTAAAATAGGTTGTGTTCTCCTTTGGGGCTTTTAAAGCCCTTGGCCTAGATGGGTTCCCTCTTGCCTTTTTCCAGACCTATTGGGATATTGTCAAAACTGACCTCTTTAATGCTGCTAGGGATTTCTTCAGGTTGGGAAGGCTCCTAAACCAACTGAATGCCACCTTTATTACTCTTATTCCCAATAATGATGATGCCTCTTCAATTAAATATTATAGACCTATTAGCCTCTACAATACAGTTTATACTTTTTTTTCTAAAATCCTTGTGCTTAGACTTAAAGACGTGTTAGGAAAAATGATTACCCCAAACCAAAAAGGTTTTGTCCAAGGTAGAAACATTCTTGATGTTGTCATCTCTACCCATGAAATTCTCCACTCTATGGACCTAAGTAAAAATCCTGGGATGGCCTTCAAAATTGATACCTCTAAGGCATATGATAGAGTCTCTTGGTCATTTATCTTTGTTGTTCTTAGGAAATTTTGGATAGAGAGAAGATTCCTTAAGCTGACCTCTGCATGTGTTACCTCCCCTATGTGCTCTGTCCTAGTTAATGGCATCCCCCAAGCCTATTTCTCTTGTGGTCGAGGCCTAAGGCAAGGTGACCCTCGTTTACCCTATCTTTTCACAGTAGTTGTTGAGGTCTTAGGATGAAATATTCAAAAGCTGGTGGACTCTAAATCCCTTAAATGTGTTAAAGCTGCTTCAACTCTCTCGTCTAATTCCCATCAACAATTTGTTGATGACACAATCCTGTTTGGGGAAGCCTCGGTGGGGGAAGTAGGTCTATGGAAATAGGTTCTAAATGACTGTGCTGCTATCTCAGGCCAGTTTATCAACTATGAAAAAAGTAAGATATACTTTTTTAACACTAACCAAATTGTGAAGGAAAGAGTGGTGAAGATATTGGGATGTCGGGAAGTTGTCCTACCTACAACCTACCTTGGGTTACCTTTGATTTCTAGAATGTTGGAAAATTATTATTAGAACCAGTTGATTGAGAGAGTTCAAAAAACGTTGGCAGGGTGGAACGGGAAACTTCTTAGCTTAGTTGGGAAGATCCAACTACTAAAAGCTTCCTTACATAATATTTCGATTTACTACCTATCTCTCTTCAAAATTCCTGCCTTCATTGGGGAAAAAATTGAACAGATTTAGAGAAGATTTATGTGGTTAGGAACTGAAGAGAGAAACAAACTGTCTGGTAAGTTGGGAGAAAGTTTGCACTCCTTAAAGTGTTGGAGGACTGGGATAAGGAGAATCAAATTGCTTAACAAATCCCTTACTGCTAAGGTGGGATGGAACCTTTTGGAAGGGTCAAAGGATTAGGTGAATATTTTTCAAGCCAAGTACTTGAAGAACAAGAATCATGGTTGTTTCCTCTCTCTGTCTAATATGCCTAGTGGATCTGTCTTATGGAATCACCTTGTTAAAATTAAAAATGTGCTAAAATTGGGGGTTAGAAAGAGAATTGGAAATGGTAAAAACATTGATTTCTAGAAGGACCCCTGGATTGAGACTTCTACTCTTTCTTCAAGTGATGGCTTTAATCCCCTCAAACAAAGCTTAACTAGGATATTGGAAAAAAGGTGTCAGACTATGTCAATTGGGAGATGGATGAACCTAAATGGAAGGAGTTCAATATGCTATTAAGGAGGGCTAATTTAAGAGGTCATAGACAAATTAATTGGGATTTGACTCTGTTAAGGCTTCACAATCTAATAGGGGAGCCGAAGTGGTTTTCTATTGAAAGGGAAGATGAATGGGTGTGGAAGGGGAGCTCTTCAGGCTATTTCTCTGTTAAACATGCTTATGAGTAATTGGTTAAGCCCCAGTTAGACATTAGAGAACACCACTAGAAGAAAGTGTGGCTAAAGAACATGGTTCCTAAAATTAGTTGTTTCTGGTGGGCTACCTCACATGGAGAAATTCTTACTATTGATAACTTGGTCAGAAGAGGGTTTCAGATGGTTAATTGATGCACCCTTTGCAAACAAGACAAATATTCTATAATGCATATATTCTTTCACTACCAGTTGTCTAGATAAGTTTTGTCTTTCTTCCTTCCATTGTTGTTCATTGACTGGGTGTTTCCCCACATAATGAAGTCTTTTATTGAAAGCTGGTCAAATTTCCCTTTTTCCCATAAGGTTATTGTTGATCTTTGGAACCAAATTCCCCCCTTCTTAACCTAGGAATTTGGAAGGAAATGAATAACATGATCTTTAGGGAAGTAGAGAGAAGCAATTATGAGGTTTGTATGATAATAAAAGCTCAGGTTAAGGAAAATATGGAGGTGGGAAGATATAGCTTCTCCAAAGTTTGGCCAAATTACAAAGAAATGAGAATAAAGTAGGCCAGGGGCATAAGGAAGGATCTTACTAACCTTAATTAGATCACGATTTTGACCAAAAAGGCTACGGTGTGGATTCCTCCTAAAAGAGAGTGGATTAAGTGTAATTTTGATGAGTGCTCTAAAGGCAACCTACGTATGACTGGGGTGGGGGGTTTGCTTAGAGACCACAAAGGGGACTACATTGTGAGTAATGGTGCTAACTTGGGAGTCTATTCAAATAACAAAGCAGAGGCTATGGCTGTTTTGGGTGGCATAAAGACTCTAAAGGAGTATGGTTTTAAAAATGTAATTCTGGAAGGAGACTCTAAGTTAATAGTGGATATATTGAATGGAGATGCTATGCCCCCTGGGAATTAAGAAACATCATTGATAAGTGTTTGTCCCTTATGAGTTATTTTACTAACTGTAAGGTGCCACACGTGTACAAAGAAGGGAATATGTCCATTGATTGTGCTGCCAACGAAGCGCCGAGGTGTATTGGGTGGAGCTGTTGGGTTAATAATAATCTGTTGATGTCATTAAAGGACAAGGTTTTAAAAGAAAAAAGAAAAAATGAATATAACTTACAAAGATGATGGTTGGAAGTGGCGGTGGAAGCATTGGCGATCTTGTGATAATAAGGGAATGTAGAATAATGATGAGTTGTTCGAAAGAAAAAGCGTAAAAAACAAAACCATAAAGATGATGTATGGAAGTGGCGGGGTAAAGGCATTACATCTTGGTGATGTATTAGCAACGTAGAATACTGATGAGTTAGCGGCAACGTGCGTTTGAAAGATCTCCTACAGAGGTAAAATACTGATGATTCCTCCTAAGAAGGTTAAGGTCCATTACGATAATCAGTTTGATGAATATCAAATTTATCAATGTCATTTTCCCAACTTCTAAATTCCTGAAGATTTGCAATGTATGAATCATAAAGAGCCATTAATTATTTGTAAAAATAATTATGTTCTCTTAGCTTCAGGAAATGTGTTTTTGGCTTCCTCTAAAAGAAAGTTCTTGATTTTTACTTCCTTATGTGCTCATTTTCAAGCTGTTATGTAAAAGTCCCTTCTACAAGTTTGGTAGGGAGCCAAAGAGGTGTATGGTTATGAAGAAAAGTTTGTAGAATATGAAAAACTTGTAGAGTGCTAAGATGGGTGGGCCGAGGAAGTGGGTGAAGCCTCCAAATTGTCAGGCACTTAAACATAATGCAGACTTGTGGAGATTGTTTGAAAGAGTGAGAATGGTTCCCTTCTTTAAATCCATGAAGTGTTATAATGAGAGCTTTACTGCCAAATTTACAAATTTGTGGAGGAAAGGGAATGTTGCTATTGGTGTTGTAAAGTTTGAGGTGGCGGAAAGGTTCATCGTGGAAGCAACTAGCTTGCAGAATCAAGGTATTAAGGTGGCAAAGAAAAGTGGGGACGACTACCAGCTGTATGCGGACAAGTTTCTTCACGATGGGAAGAATCTGAAGCACTTTCAAAATGGGTACGCGATGTTAGAGCTTCTGCATCCTTACACCCTAGTGAGTATGTTTGTTATGAGGTATTTCACGTTGGAAGGAAGATACATGACTATGCATGCATATCATTTTTTCGTTGTTAAATCATATTAGGCATGATGAAAGAATAAATTTACCCTTTTACTTACTCTCCTCCCTGCAAATCAATATTGAGAAAGGTGCTAGCCCTCCCCTGCATCAAGGTTTGATGCTTGCTTTGTATAAGCATGATTTAGCGTTAAACCCTCATGGAAACCTTCTTGTTGCTAGAGTTGATAATCAAAACTATAATGATGGTGATAATGTTGAACCCCTCGAGGATGAAAACCCTGCTGTGGAGCATAATCCTAGACCACCTCACATTGATGCAGCTAGAAAGGTGTTAACCCTTGCTAAAATCCCTTCCCCTATTGCAACAAGCTCAAATCCGTCTACCCTTGTGGGTTCGAATATTGTTGCTAAAATTTCCATTGAGTTTGAATTGGTGAAAATGACTCTAGAGAAGAAAAAACATTCCCCTCTTCTCGTAGAATTGTCTAAGGCTAAGAAGATTAAAAAAGAACTGAATACCCAAAATGAGTTATTACCATCTATGAAGACAAAGAGGGCACACATACTAAGGATTTAAAGGAAATGAAGCAAGGTCAAGGTAGTGGGGGTCATAGGATTGCATGCCTGGCCAAGGTTGCTTCCAAGGATAAGAAAGGGAAACATAAAGTCTCTGTGAATGAGGAGGAAGAATTGGAGGTTGAAGAATTCAAAGCTTAGGTAGATGAAGACACTGATGGAATGAAGTTTGAGGATACTACTTATGAAATGGGTGAAGAGGAAACAAAAGAGGAGAGTGAAGATGAAGATGAGGAGGAGACCAAAATGGAGGATGACCAAAAGAATGAAACCCTGATTGTTTCAGATACTAGGAATACTGGAAATGAAATTATTGGTGATGATTATAGCATGGATTATATGAAAATCAGAATAACTTATATGCAGGTATAGATGGACGACATGGAAAAAGCTTTGGTCACGCTGATGAAGGTGATGAACGGGCTAATGCGTAGAGTGATGGTTGGTGCGATGTTCAGACAAACTAAGATCACTAGGAGGCTGAAAATTTGGGAAAAACAAATGATTTGAAGGAACTTGATGAATCAGAGGGACTTGATTGGAGGGAGTATATCTCCCTAATTGGTGATTATTGGGGCCTGTTGGGAAAAGTCGAGTAATGACTTTCTCTTTTGTTTCTATTTAATGACTGCTCTACTTTTTTTGTCTTCCTGCTTTATTATCCCAGATTGCTATTTATAAATAGCATTTTTATGGTTTCAAACATGATGGTATATGGTGGATTTGATTAATGGTCTTTGCAACCTTAAGTACTCTAGCAATAATCTTATGTTTTTGATTAATTATGGTAGTTCTATGGTTATGGTTATGTTATACAACCTGCATGCCACCCTGGATAGCTATTTTTTGATATTGGTTGGTGGTACTGTTTTCCCACCCTATTTTTTTCCTTTTTGAGTTTTGGCTGTAACCATGGGATCAAGGCCCTTTCCCTGCTTATCTAATAAAAAACAATCAAATGCAAAGATTACACATATGAACTCTCACTCATGAATGGAAGAATCAATTTGTACATCTTTATTGGGGTCAACTAGTATTATTATTGTTATGTTTATTTTTTAATTAATTAATTAATTAATTTGATAATATCATAAGGATATGCATCAATAATTGTTTTCTCCTCTACTAATTTATTATATTATGCTTATATAGTGTTTGTTTTGAGTCACTAACTATTGGTAGTAAGCCACATCCAAACCAAAGATGGGTTGGTCCTATAGGGGCTAGAAGCTCAATGGTAGAGCACTCTACCAACAAATGAAAGGTCATAGGTTTGAGTTCTATTTGGTCCAAATGAGTTGTAGCTCAACATGTGGTATTAGAGCTAGGCTAAGATCCCTAAGCACTTAATGTGGCTTAAAGGGGGTGTTGGTAATAAGCCACATTTGAACCAAAGATGGGTTGATACTATATGGGCTAGTAGCTCAATGGTAGAGCACTCTAGTAGCAAATAGAAGGTCCTAGGTTCAAGTACTAGCTAGTCCATATGAGTTATAAATCAACATGAAATTAGAGAGAGAATATAAAATTTGAGAAGAAACTCCCCCCAAAAGAGATAAAAGAAATGTGTACATGTGAAAAAATAATGTGGGACTCAACATGTCCTAATTTAGTCACATAAGTACAACCAATTCATCCCAATGGAGAGGAAGAGACAATGAATCACCCCCACAAGAAAGTACCTCCTATGCCAAAGGTGAATGCATGAAGAAGAATACTGAAAGATGATCCAAGATTCGCAAACAATGTTCCTCCATTTAGGAAGAAATAATTCTAATGGTGAATGTAAAAGAAACACCATCGAGAGATATGGGAGAATAGGTCTCATGAAGTGTGAAGTCTTTGAACTCTGCTCATGTATCCCCATGTTGATGCCAAAATTTGTGACAATCAAGTAAGTTTTCTAGGCCACACTAATGAAGATGTCAATCCAAAACTTTGTGGGGACATATGTAGAATAGGATCCAAAGAAGTGATGCATGAATATGGAATGCCAATGCATACCACATGGCTACAACACAAATCCCATGAGATTTCCTTCTACAAACAATTTCTTAAATCCCTTGATGAAGCCTCTTTGAACTCTGTAGTAGTAAAAAGTGAAAGGAAAAATAAATGTTATCATAGAGAAAGACAAGATCCTCAAGAGTGTCATCTAGATCTGAGTGAGGGACTCTACAAAAAAATAGATATTTATGGTAAAAAATTGGTCTTAATGAAGTGAATCCAAAAGATATAAATGATCTTGTTGCAAAGAATCACTAGAAGTTCTCAAAGAAGCAACTCTAAACTCT